>NQII01004552.1:92396-113750 GCA_002778355.1 Clitarchus hookeri
GGCTCTTCGGGCACCCCTACCTCGTTGGCGCAGCTGGGCACATCCTCCGGTTCAGAAGGCTATGTAATGGAGGTCTCGGCATCGTCCGGCATCGGGACCTGTTGGGCAACCATGCCCTCCTGAGTGGACGGATTCAGGGTTGCTGTCTGATGCAGGGGCTCTTGTATTAATATCTGTAGCATGATGTACCCGCCATTCATTTTCACCGAAACTGAATTGGGGGGATGGGTGTAGGCTTTCTTCGCTCGTCACCCTCCAGCCGAGGCAGGCTTTGTGGGGCAGTCATGGTTAGTGCCGTTACGGACAGGACCAGCACTGGGGGAGCCCAGGGGAAGTAGAGGTGGCAGGCAGGGGTGAGGGGGAAGTATGATGACAAGGGGGGTGTGCATGCCCTACTTGTGGTTTCATTTCTTCTCCTCCATTGAAGCTTCTGTTTCGCTGCAAGGCCGCCTGCTCCCAGTAGTTTCTCCCTGTCTCTTTCGCACGCTCCACAAGTTATTCCACCGACTGTGGCTTGGAGATTTGTAGAAAATTATGCAATTTAGGGAGGAGTGTGCATGCAATGAAGTGCATGCAGCTTTCTTCATTCCCTTCGGGGAAGATTTTTTGTACATTTGAACCTTTCTTCGGATGAATATTTCGGCCTCTTAGTCGGTGGCCTGGGTTCGGCTGTGCAATTCAGTCGTTAAGTGAGCTGTGACCTCCTCGCTGGATAATTGTGTGGGGAGGTGGGAACGCAGCTGCCCCCACTCAGTGATGAATTCCCTGTATTTCGCCCACCATTCGATTGCCTTCCCTTTCAGTAGTTGTTGGGTCCTCCCAACCCATTGTTAAGGTGGAACCTCATTTCCACGGATTTCCTTTTCGTAGTCAAGTGTGAATATGATCGGGTCCTCGTGCGGCCTTCTAGAAAACTCCGGTAGTTGAGGCTCACTGCTAGTTCGGGTAGTGGTCGAGCTCAGGTGAGTGTCAGGGTTGTCTGGGCGAATAAATTCTAATGTATGGTAAAGGACAAGTTTCTGATATCAGCGAGCGGGCTACCTTATGGGCGGCGTGGTGGTAACTACATACGGTGATGAAAAAGAGAACTCCGGAGCTGTGGGCCCGTTTGGGTAACCCATGGTAGAAGGACCTCCGGAGTTTGATAATGATGGAATCCACCTGTTCAGAGTACCTTCGCATCATCCTGCCCGTGGGCGGTTGGCTTGGCGATCGGACATGAGTAAACCCACTAGTGCCATGGTAAATAAGTGGGAGCACGGGCTGATCGGGTTGGCCCCATCAGAGGTTTTCTCTGGTGTTCCGATCAACAGAGGTTGGACTCGTGCTAGCAGTGGTTACCTCCATATGCTGGAGGAGGTCTGCAGAGATCCCCCCTCTTAAAGAAGGGCCGAGCGGTGAGCAGGCACCTGCTCCGGTAGCGTCTTGGCAAGATGTTCGGAGTCCGGATGGTGCTCCGGCCAGACCACACGCTTGGTAATCTAAGTACAAGGGTATCTGGCCTTGTGGTCTGGTACTCTTGGTGGAGCTTGTGTATCAAGACGGGGCTTTGGTCTTGGTTACCTCAGGTGAATAGCTGGGACACCTGCATTGAGATGGCGTGATCCTTCTCCCCCACCAACTGGGCGGCCGGGGCGCGGAATGGCCGTAATTGCTAAGAGCGCCACATTAAAATAACAAAAGTATGGTCGTAATGGCTGTATGCATACTCGTACATGCTTGCACACCTCACATCTATGTACAACTCGGTCGCATGATGGGCTCATCTGGTCAGCGTATGCATGTGGTGGAATGTCTGTGTACAAGTTATACAGTGTACAGTATTTATATTTTGCCGCTGCAAGTCAGCCAGCTGTAATACACAGTCTGGCAGATGTTTAATTCTTTACAGTGTAACTCTAGTCTGTCTGTATATCGGTGTTCATATGTCCATCCCCATACATCGGTCATGGAAGCTATTTTGACAGTAATTGCATATGCAAGCATCTGCTTCGGACATCTTGGCTAGTTCGGTTGATTTGAGTGCCCTGGGGAGTTTTCAGACTCCCAGAGTCTGGTTAATGGGGTTTCACTCTCAGCTAGTAACATTAAATCTTAGCGTCGTGCTGGACTAGTTCTGCTTCACTATCATTACAAGCAAAAACACTGTGGCCCCACATTAAGCGGCATGAAAACTCTTGATGCATGACGTCGGCTGGTTCACGGCGACGTCACTGTCGGGCAAGTTTTGATGTGTCGGTCAGAGACCTGGACTAATATCAAGGGCTGATTATACTACTGCTCAGGGAAATCTACTGGACAATCCTCAAAATTGCTGTCACCACCAAATAGCAGAACCAAAAGGCCCAGAGAATGGCAAACAAAGTTTCATTCACCAGGATCCAAAGACTTGAATTTGAAAAGGCCTAGAGAATGCAAACATGTAAGTCTGAAAGTCCAGAACAAAGAAAAACTTCTGAAGCTGGACCCTCAAAATATTTGGAGACAGATGGAGATGAATTATAGGAATTACTTGAAATTTCATTAACCTGTGGGTCGTACATAGAATCTCTCCACCTTAATGGATAGATATTCTTGCACACTCCCATTATGGGTAAGTAGCTTCAACAACTGTCACTATGTTTAAAACTAAGTCTTCGTCTGTCAGAACTTCATTGTAAACGATTCGGATAGGTTTCTTCCAAGATATAAATACTCTTAAACCACCTTTTACTGGCAAATGGACTGATATGCTCTCACAGATATGTTTTACGAAGCTATCGCAGTGGTATTCGTGGTTATATTATTTAAAGACTATAATTCATTGAATCTATCATCTAAATCCTGAAACGCGATTTACCTGTCAATTGAGATAAAAAAAAAGCACTACATAGAGGATACGATTATTACAGGTATATCATCCAATGTAGGAGCTCATCTCCATCTCCAAATTCTTGTGGTTAAATAACAAAATCCACTACCACTTTTGCCTGGGGATGTTGGAATTTTTCTCATTGTCACATCAATTAGAAAATTAACTATAGGCAAATTTCCTCTCTTGATATTTGGTAACCTGTTCTGGAGATATCAGGGTAAGTAGATACCACAAGAACTTAAACAAAGGAGCAGTCACAGCCTCACTCGGTCTTGATGTCCCCTCTGATTCCTCTGGTTTTCATATGTCCATATCAAACTCTGTATGAGCTTGCGCATATCATCGAGTGGTTTCCGACCCTCCATTCTCCACTCCAACAACTCCAAGCAAGTTCTGCAGAGAGAAATTACTCAACATTTGCACCCAGTCTGTTCTAACACATGTAGATATGTCACACCCAATATTAAAAAACAAACACAAAAATATCATATTCGGTACCAAATACACTCCCCATCCATTATGCAAAGAAAATACAGTCAAATAGAGCAGTGTCATGCAGAGATTGTGGTGGATATATCAATCCCCAAGGATCCACCAAAACCTTCCAGCTCAACCTCCAAAAATCTCGCCAAAGAAATCTGTTACAGGAAGGGCTGGAAAGCATACACTTCCAAATATCTCAAAAAATTAAAAAAGGAGAAAATTCATTCGACTCCATCTTGTTTCCACACTTGGTAAAGAGTGGAAAAACTAACTTTAAATAAACAAGAAAACATTAAAAATATTAANGTGTGTGTGTGTGTGTGTGTGTGTGTGTGTGTGTGTGTGTGTGTGTGTGTGTGACGCGTTTTAGAAACACGTGACCAAACTGTGTCTGGGGATTGCTGAAGTGAAAAGATGAAATTTGAAATATAGCACCCATGGTCCATCTCAAATAATAAGGGTTATAAAAGTCCTTAAAAGCGAACCCGAAAACCATATTATGTGGGATATTATGAAAAGTACTTGCGTTAAAGGAACAAAATTTGCTATACGAATTAATAAAACCAAGATCTTGGATAAAATGAAGGTATGGAATGTCGTACTATCCCCATCAAGAAAAAAATAGCAGTGTGCGCCCTGCTATTGCATACAGATTTGTTACCTTAAGGTAAAATTGATGTGTGATGCCATTATATTAAGAAGTACGTAGGAAGTAGCCAAAACTGCACTCTTGTTGCAACTTCCTAGGACCCACCATTTTCGTGTAATACTCACACAAAGGTTTCAGTTGTAGCAATACTATGGCCTGGTGGGTAGGCCACACGTTTTACACCTGGAGGTTTACACACGGTGGCTGTAATATGGCGTCGTACGCTGAATAATTATCACAAAAATGTAATTGGTNTACACCTGGAGGTTTACACACGGTGGCTGTAATATGGCGTCGTACGCTGAATAATTATCACAAAAATGTAATTGGTAAATGCCTTACACCGTTTAGTTGTGTTTGGTGGCACATTATGAAACATGGGGGTTGAAACGAAGACAAAACATTTCTGTGCGACTGTCTAACTCTGTCCGTTGTGCAGATACTGTAACCACATGTGTTAGCAGGTAGTCAAAATGTGTGAATTAGTTAGTCTTTATGTAATTTGACAAGAAGAGAGAAGGGATAATACATTGTCGTGCGAGCAGCGTGACTCTGTAGTAATACCTTTAATAAATTTGTNTGACAAGAAGAGAGAAGGGATAATACATTGTCGTGCGAGCAGCGTGACTCTGTAGTAATACCTTTAATAAATTTGTTTAGTCACAATGTCTTCAAAGATTTTGCATGCGTGGTGGCTTGCATGGGTGCAGTTGGCACTAATTGAGAGCACAACAAAACAGCCNGTAATTTGACAAGAAGAGAGAAGGGATAATACATTGTCGTGCGAGCAGCGTGACTCTGTAGTAATACCTTTAATAAATTTGTTTAGTCACAATGTTTTCAAAGATTTTGCATGCGTGGTGGCTTGCATGGGTGCAGTTGGTACTAATTGAGAGCACAACAAAACCGTCATTGCAGCCTTACACGTTTTTATAGGAAAATAACTTAATTTTAGCAACTGTTGGAAATGTGCATATACAACCCCATTGCAGTAGGTATAATGATGCACCTGGCGTGTCTCGCACCTTATCACAGGCAGCCGTGAGCATCGCTAACAAGTACATTTTGATTCAGTAACCAGGGTTTCATGTTGGTGTTTTGACACAGTACACAAAGACTGTAGTCAATACTACGTCGTTTTCTCTTTGTTGCTGGCATCTAAACTTGTAGCATTCCTTCCATTTTTACGGATCACTTTTCGGGATATTATTTATCCTGAAACATAAAAATAAAATTACTCAAATAATATATATCTATTGACAGTTATTTGGATTAATGATTATACTTGCAGAGGATGTCTGAAACATAAGTATTACAAATCATTTGTCTAGACATCCATTACCCTGGAACCAAAAAAAATAAGTACTCAAATTATAGGTATCAATAGATAGTTATTTGATTTCTTGAATTATTCTGCTCACACAGAATATGTGAAACACAATTGTTTTATAATACATGAAAGGCATTTGTGACGTTTTTGTTATTTTGATTGACTTTATTACTTTGAATTAAAGTAATGGTCAAACTATATTTTTTTGCAATAAATGCTGAGGAGATTTGTTTTAGCCCTTAAAAATATCTTTACAATGAGCTACTAAAAAGTTAAATCGTTTATATAACAACAGAGGTACGCCAGTTATTTTAATTTCAGTGGTGGTCATATTAAATGACATCATAAATGTCGCATGACACACACACACGAGAGTGTTACTATTGAAATTACTGAAATACATACTTTTACCGATTCAATTACACCTCTGGTAAATNACACACACACGAGAGTGTTACTATTGAAATTACTGAAATACATACTTTTACCGATTCAATTACACCTCTGGTAAATTCTCTTCATAAATCTTGCCACGGGATACACAATGCCCGCTAACTAAATATCATAAAAACCAGGAACCATTTCGCACTGATGGGAAATACTGGCAAAAATCTCGACAAGGGGAATGACCCACTGGCTGTAATGCCCGCACCTTTCTCACACTGTACAGCCGCAACAGCTGTTCATGTAGTAAATGACATTCTGTCACATTCGATGCATCCATTGAACATGCGATAACACACGTGCTAGTAGAAGAGGTTTCCTCTGCAATCCTCAAAACCAACCCTTCAAAATTTGGAGTTTGAAAGTTTCTCTGTTGACCTGGTCCACGTCGCCTCCAAAACTTGACCATTTCTCCCAGTCGCTGTGTGATATTTCCGAACGCATGACTGTTAGGCTGTCATCGTGCAGGATATCGTTGGCTGTACAAACGTGCAGTTGTAGCGAAGCTACACAATGACACACAATGAATAACAGGCTGCTCTGGCATCGAGGTTGGAAGGTGACAATGATGGATGGGGTGGGCCTGGAAGAGGGGGAACTACTAAGGCATTTAACAACATACGTCGACTATTGCAAGCCCAATTCAAGTAAACAAATCACCGACTGTAGTACAAAGTTGATGTTTTCCGGTAGTATGCCAGTGTCTTCATAACTACCCACACCCTAAAACACGTGTTTTCACTATCCTGCAGAACGGCCAGAGTTAGGCAGTTGCACAGAATGTTTTGTTTTAGTTTCTGCGCCCTTGCTTCATAGAGTGCCACCAAACACTACTAAACGTCAGTATAGCACATTTACTAATTGTAATTTGGCGATAGTTATTCAGCGTGCGGCACCATATAACAGCCAGTATGTGTTAACCTCCAAGTGAAGTTGTGTTGCCTACCCACCAGGCCATAGTGTTGCTACAACTGAAACATTTATGTGCGTTTTACACGAAAATGGTGGGTCCTAGGGAGTTGCAACAAGAGTGCATTTTTAGCTACTTCCTACATACTTTTAATACGATTGAATCACATATCAATTTTACCACAAGGCAACAAAGTTGTATGCAATATCAGGGTGCAAACTGCTGTCTTTTTACCTGATGGGGGGGGGTGGGGTGAAGTACGACTTACCTCAAGTACCATAAATTAATTCAAGGTCGTGGTTTAGTTAATTCGTATACCAAATTTTGTTTTTCTAAAGCATGAACTTTTCATAATATCCCACATAATGTGATTTTCGGATTCGCCTTTAAGGGCTTCTATAATGCATATTATTTGAGATGGACAATGGGTGTCATATATCAAATCTCGTCTTTACACATCAGCAATCCCCTGGCACAGTATGGTGACATGTTTTAGAAACAGGTTGTGTGTGTTTATTAATATATATATNACACATCAGCAATCCCCTGGCACAGTATGGTGACATGTTTTAGAAACAGGTTGTGTGTGTTTATTAATATATATATACAGGGGATGGACAAAATAATAAAAACATCATGCAATATAGTACATTTTGTTGCATATTGGCAACACTGCTTCCGTGTAAATAATGCGACGCGTATGTATTGCACNACACATCAGCAATCCCCTGGCACAGTATGGTGACATGTTTTAGAAACAGGTTGTGTGTGTTTATTAATATATATACAGGGGATGGACAAAATAATAAAAACATCATGCAATATAGTACATTTTGTTGCATGTTGGCAACACTGCTTCCGTGTAAATAATGCGACGCGTATGTATTGCACAGTTTACGTGCCAAGTCTTGTAGGTTATATTGCAGTGTATTATACGCTTTGTTCCGCGACGGTTAAAACAAGCGATCGGTGAAATGTATGATCTCTCAGACTTCGAAAGAGGGCAAATCGTTGGTGCTCGGTTAGCGGGAGCGTCTGTGACGAAAACAGCTGAATTGTTTAACGTTTCACGAGCGACAGTATCCACGGTAATGACAGCATACACAAAACATGGTAAAACATCATCGGCGAAGAGGAATAGTGGGCGAAACCCAGAGTTAACTGACAGAGACCGACGAACATTAAAATGAATTGTGGCCAGACAACATAAAACTACCGCGGCAAAAGTGACAGCAGAACTCAACACTCACTTGAGTAATACTGTTTCGACAAAAACAGTACGGCGGGAGCTCCACAAAGCTAACATTCATGGAAGGGCTGCAATTGCGAAACCCTTTATAACGGAAGCCAACGCTAAGCTGCGAAAGAAGTGGTGCCACGATCATAAAACCTGGACACTTGATGATTGGAAGAATGTGGTATGGTCCGATGAATCATCGTTTACATTGTTTCCTACAAACGGCCGGGTTTATGTATGGAGAACCCCAAAAGAAGCCTACGATCCGGACTGCCTGCTTCCTACAGTCAAGCATGGGGGAGGTTCCGTTATGATTTGGGCGGCTATATCGTGGTATTCAGCTGGTCCTCTCATTCACATCACTGGCCGGATTACTGCGAATGAATATCTCGACATCCTCAATGATGAAGTTCTTACTATGACTAGCATATTGCTGCCAAACACTGCCATATTCCAAGATGATAATGCGCCCATACACACAGCCAAAAAGGTTCAGTCTTGGTTTGAGGAGCATCAGAATATCATCAAACATCTTCCCTGGCCAGACCTCAACATAATTGAACCGTTATGGGGAGTTTTAGAGCAGAGAGTGAGGAGCAGATTTCCATCTCCAACATCATTGAAGCAATTGGCGGATGTTTTGGTACAAGAACGGGACAACATTCCGTTGTAAACTATTCAGACACTCTACGAATCTATTCCGCGAATAATTGCAGCTGTTCTAAAAGAAAATGGTGGCCCAACACCTTATTAATAAATAAATATTGTGTATATGCCAGGTGTTCATATTATTTTGTCCATCCCCTATATATATAATTATATATATGTGCGTGTGAGCAATATAAAATTCAACAATATATTATTCTTCTTTAATACTATTTTTACAATGATAAAAATGGAAAAACAAATGTGCAGTTACTATATAAGAGGCTCCTCAAAACCCCATTCCTAATTTCAGTTTTACCTCTCTTGCACCCCTTCATCACGCCCACATAGTACCACAGTATCTCGTATCCATCTCAATGCCACTACTTAAGTGTATCACCTCCTAGAGATTCTTTTTTAATTGTGACATGAAGTTACTGGGAGTTTTCCTTTCTACCCCAAAAGGCATACAAGTCACTCAAATCATGACTTATGTAGTCTTATCTTTACTGAAAACACTCTTAAGTTCCCAAGATTAGATTTCAATTATCTTCACCAGAAAAGTTATACTTATGTCTCGGAGAAGCATCACTCTCTCACGAACATGTATCATTCAGCACATCTGCTGGTCGGCGTCACCTCATATTGCAATGACAATAAGCATAGTCTGGCCGAAGCATGGCAGTCGGACAAGCCCGACTGTTGCATAAGTCCGAAATGCATCACCAAATACTGCATCAGCGTCAAAAGAGAGCTCTCTTAACCGTGAGACTCTTTTAACAAGTCCAGCAACTCCTCTGACTAACTGTCAGGCTGTTAGGGCAAACAACAGTCTGTCAGCCACCTCCACATATGGAAAAAATTCTCCTTCCACCACCCACAGGCAGTTGTAGCAGTTGTGTGGTGTTCTGCTGCAGACGAGGTGGTGCAGCAAGCATGGGAGCAGCTCGCCTACATCCACAAGGAGACCGACAGGTGCCTGCAGATCAGGGAGAAGGTGGAGCGAGAGCTGGAGAAGGCACGCCGGAAAGGAGCGCAGCTTGAGGACGTAAGTCACCACATCTCGCTGATCTTGTCAATCCACAGCTCTACCTGCTTCACCATTAACTCGCTAATTTTGAACGGAACCTTTGGGATATAACTCTGCTTACAACTGTGGAAACACTGCCTCTCATATCTGCAGAAATGTTACTAGTGAATCAAGAGCAGTAATCTATGGTCNGCTTACAACTGTGGAAACACTGCCTCTCATATCTGCAGAAATGTTACTAGTGAATCAAGAGCAGTAATCTATGGTCTCGTTAAAAATAAGGTGTTTGATTTTTTTGGTGGTAACTAATATTTGTTCCATTGTGATTTGTAAACATTTGGGTCACTACTTATCAGATATGAATATAATTATCAATACCATTTTAACAACTGACACACACATACATTATTCATTAGGTCCTGCAACAAATAATTATTTCTGTATCATAACATTTGTGACAANCAAATAATTATTTCTGTATCATAACATTTGTGACAATAGTTATGTTATTTATAATATAATGTATATTCTGCAGCGGATCTCCAACTGAATACCTGACCACACAATAACCATTCAAAGACCCTGTAGACCATAGTACATGTTCTGTAAGATTTTGCTGCATTCTGTGCAACCATCTTAACTAGCATTGAAAGTTTATGGTTTCTTTCAAGTTTCTGGTATAGAGGCACTGGGTTGTACTTTCATTTNGCTTACAACTGTGGAAACACTGCCTCTCATATCTGCAGAAATGTTACTAGTGAATCAAGAGCAGTAATCTATGGTGTCGTTAAAAATAAGGTGTTTGATTTTTTTGGTGGTAACTAATATTTGTTCCATTGTGATTTGTAAACATTTGGGTCACTACTTATCAGATATGAATATAATTATCAATACCATTTTAACAACTGACACACACATAAATTATTCATTAGGTCCTGCAACAAATAATTATTTCTGTATCATAACATTTGTGACCANAATTATT
The DNA here is from genome assembly GCA_002778355.1 of Clitarchus hookeri. NCBI lineage: Eukaryota > Metazoa > Arthropoda > Insecta > Phasmatodea > Phasmatidae > Clitarchus > Clitarchus hookeri. Next base: position 102,964 of record NQII01004552.1, read on the forward strand.
TCTGTATCATAACATTTGTGACAATAGTTATGTTATTTATAATATAATGTATATTCTGCAGCGGATCTCCAACTGAATACCTGACCACACAATAACCATTCAAAGACCCTGTAGACAATAGTACATGTTCTGTAAGATTTTGCTGCATTCTGTGCAGCCATCTTAACTAGCATTGAAAGTTTATGGTTTCTTTCAAGTTTCTGGTATAGAGGCACTGGGTTGTACTTTCATTTNCCATCTTAACTAGCATTGAAAGTTTATGGTTTCTTTCAAGTTTCTGGTATAGAGGCACTGGGTTGTACTTTCATTTCTAACAGGTATTGCAGAATGTGTATGCACACAAATAAACGTTGCTCTTCTTCCAGTCATACAACTGGTAGGAGCGTATTCTAGATGCATGCTGTCTGAAGAGAGACTCCTCTTTTTTTACTACAGGATCACCCAGAGATGGTTCTTCTACTAAAACCACATAAAGTTCAACTTTTTGTTCTCAATTTATTTTCAGTTTATTAATCTCATGCACCATCCTCCTCATTATGTTTCTCCCTCACTGGACATGGCTCCTTCCACACACCATCTATGAGGCCAACCCAGAAGGAATCACAAATGTCACTAGGGTCCACCTAAATCGCCACCCTAACTCCATATTCTTATTACTATCAGTTTCAGCAACTGCCAGGGTTAACAGTATCCTCCAAACAAACAACAAATTCCTCTAAGCAATGACCCACTTCAACAACAAACTTGAACCACCTAAAGTACTGATCCTCTTTCTTCAGGATCACTGCACAATCCCACAGGTCGTATCCCTGAGCCACATTGACCCTCAAAGCAATTTGCAGATCCTCCACCTTTCCACACTCATAAATAGCATGGAGAACTTCCAATACTGTATTTCANCCCTCAAAGCAATTTGCAGATCCTCCACCTTTCCACACTCATAAATAGCATGGAGAACTTCCAATACTGTATTTCGTTAACACATTTTTCTCCACTATCAAATCAATAGTGAGCGAGTGAAGAAATTTGGGCGGCTCTTAATAGCGAGGTCTTGAGAGCCATTGAGGGTGATTGAGGTGATTATGGAGCAGTGCTGNCCCTCAAAGCAATTTGCAGATCCTCCACCTTTCCACACTCATAAATAGCATGGAGAACTTCCAATACTGTATTTCATTAACACATTTTTCTCCACTATCAAATCAATAGTGAGCGAGTGGAGAAATTTGGGCGGCTCTTAATAGCGAGGTCTTGAGAGCCATTGAGGGTGATTGAGGTGATTATGGAGCAGTGCTGGAATGAAAGGGCAAGAAAAACTGGATATTCCGAGAAAACCCGCCAACCAGCGGCATCGTCTGGCACGAATCACATTTTTGGAAAATCCAGGAGTGACCCATTCGAGGCTTGAATACATCAAATAAATAGAGTGGTATGAATGGCAGTTGACGAGGCAGCAGTTGATGCACTGATAGCACTGCTATTACAGCTCCCACCGCATGCCCTTGATGCATGGCTGCCAACTGTTCGACCAGGGTTTACCATGTGGGCAATATGGCGAACACTGTTGTGGGGTACAAGATACCTCTGGGTGCTCTATGTCCTCCTGTACCTTAATTACACCAAAGCTCTGGCCTGATCTCATTCCTCCCGCCATCCATAGTTCCCAATGTCAGGAACGACGTCGAACACATGAACAGTCAGTGGTACCTGACAGGGCACAAAAATACTGAACGTGTAACATGCCACACCTGCAGCAGGAACCATTAGCACATGAACAGTTGGGAAGGAATGAAGAACATGCTGTGCTTGTAGGAGTGACGACGAGCAAACGTGCAGTTACAGGTATGTGACATGGTCCCAGAGTGATGGAACTATTAACATACTCCATCTACAAGACTTGTAGACTCACTGATACATGTTAGGGCCCACAGAGACCGAGTGAGTAACACGCCTAGTGGCCTTTACTATGGCGACATGGAGTCTATTCTCGGAATTATCATCATGTCATAATAGTTCCGGACATTGCCGCAGTTTGGTCAGTTATCTCGGCGACTTCAGTTTCCTCTAACACTGGCTTCAATCGCCCCTGCATTCACACAACTTGCCTCGTGCTCAACTCTCCAAGCATGCACCTTACAGCCGACTCTTACTACTCTGAGTTGCCCTGTGCCCACATAAACTGCCTGAGGGGTACTCGCTGCATAATTAGCAATTTACTTGTTTTTNCGTGTAACATGCCACACCTGCAGCAGGAACCATTAGCACATGAACAGTTGGGAAGGAATGAAGAACATGCTGTGCTTGTAGGAGTGACGACGAGCACACATGCAGTTACAGGTATGTGACATGGTCCCAGAGTGATGGAACTATTAACATACTCCATCTACAAGACTCGTAGACTCACTGATACATGTTAGGGCCCACAGAGACCGAGTGAGTAACACGCCTAGTGGCCTTTACTATGGCGACATGGACTCTATTCTCGGAATTATCATCATGTCATAATAGTTCCGGACATTGCCGCAGTTTGGTCAGTTATCTCGGCGACTTCAGTTTCCTCTAACACTGGCTTCAATCGCCCCTGCATTCAGACAACTTGCCTCGTGCTCAACTCTCCAAGCATGCACCTTACAGCCGACTCTTACTACTCTGAGTTGCCCTGTGCCCNACAACTTGCCTCGTGCTCAACTCTCCAAGCATGCACCTTACAGCCGACTCTTACTACTCTGAGTTGCCCTGTGCCCACATAAACTGCCTGAGGGGTACTCGCTGCATAATTAGCAATTTACTTGTTTTTATTCTTACATATTCTATTTTATAATCTCTGTAGAAATGTTTAGCTGTACTGGACATATACTACAGCTACCCGATTTTGTAATGTTGTTGCATATTTGTTGTCTTCATTGTTATCTGAATTGTAATAACTGAAATATTTTAAGCTCTATTATCATGGGTTGGCACATCAGTTAAACAATATTGACACCAGATAAGATAATAAATAACGCCCTGTTTCATGCGGGTCAGTAAAACTGAATACCAAATATACACCATCAGGTTGTAGTGAAATTCGCAAATGGTCGGAACAAACTGCGGATGTTACGTTGCTGGTTGTTGACGGGCAAGGAAAGGAAGAGAATTAGGGTGAACAGAAGGGAAAGAGGCTACAGCGTGTGTAAGGAGAGGTAAACTGGTAATTGATGTGGGTGCAGGAGCTGCCTCAGCAGATCAGCTCGGAGGAGGAGCGCGAGCTGCTGGGACTGATGTGCCGCGTGCATGAGCTGGAGGCAGAGAAGATCGCGCTCCAGAGCGAGAGACTGACCAAGCAGCACGAGCTGAGGAGGCGGGACCTCATCATACTGCGCTTCGATCGCCAGAGGCACATCTGTGAGGAGATCATCACCCGCCAGCGCCGGCTCATGGAGGGTGAGCTATCTCCAGGGGACCACTTTGCATGTGTTTGCGACAACTTGCTCAACTTACCGACTACCATCCGTGTCACCACAATACATTCTTCCTCAGCACAAAACTTATTATCCATTCCATTCTTAAATAAAAACATTTATTTAAAACTAGGCATGAAACACGTTACACTGTCAGTGCATTAGCGAATTTTCTTGTGAAAAATCAGCATATTCATTTTACATTTCTTCAAATGTATAAATGTTTATACAAATAAACATTGTGATAAAAGATTCACAACCAAATATTCTGTTCAGATCATAAAAATTACCAAACATAGCAATTTAATTTTAAAACACTAGAAATTTCATTAACAAACAGTTGTCTTATACCAAACACTGGTTTGTTGGAACGCATTACAAATATTGCTTTAAAAAATTATGGAAAATTAAATGTCATATTTTAATAATGTTACGATTAATGATATGAATGGATGGTATGTTAAACATGGGACAAACAAAATTTGCTACTGAAATATTCGCAAAAAATTATTTCTGAATTTGTTAGCACTTTTAGTTACAAGGTTTAGGGTACTGTTACATTTAAGTACCTCGTATCAATGAATTTTCAACAAATATTACTCCTACAACACAGACTTTTATTTCGCACTTAATTCGCCATTTATTTAATTTAAGTTTTTTAATATAAGTTATTATATTTTACCAAGTAGGTTTTCTGAGACTACGACGAAGTGTTTGCAATCGCGGATGTCTGTAATTGTTCGAACAATTAGTTACACAATTAGAAGAATCATAAAACACAAAAATTTTAATGCCAAATATAGTTTGGTGTTTATTAACATTGTTAAAGGAACAGTACCAACAGCAGTACCTTTTGTCAATCGTTGAGATAATTTTTATCTAAAATAATTTCTCTTCTTTCTTTTTGTAAAATATTATCAACTTCATATCATAATTCTACATTATTATAATACAAAAATATTTCTTTCATATTCAATATTATTTATTAATTTAGCCCATTGTACAAACATTTGTTTAGTATACTAAATGAACCACAATAACCATATCCAAGAAGATGCATTTATAGAGAAATTTAATATGTTTAACGCCAAATTTTTTCTCTTTCCACGATATCTGTATTCCGAAATTGGTGAGGGATTATTTAAAAAATTGGAAAATGAATTACTTAGCAGACTTATAATATGTACTTTCCTTTGTCATGATTTTATTTACCACGGAGTACTACGAAAAATTATTAAATTTCTAACATCATTCATGTATACTGTTTTGCATATTTTTTATATATTTTAATGTATGTATTATAATCATTTGATCATTCTGGAAAACTTCTAATTACCGTAAGTTTTATGCTATTTATAAGTTATATTTAAAACCATGTTTAATAATGCTTTCACATTTCCAGCCAAAATATGAATTAGTCTAGTTTACTTGGATATCTGGTTAAGACAATTTTTACATGATTTCCACAATCTTCTACGCATTTACACTCCAAAATCTTTTTGCTGGTTTCAGTTAACGAACTAAGAAGTCCCTATAACAAAACAGCACTCATCACTAAACATCACAAATAGCCAGTCTGTTGCATTCCACATTGATCTGACCTGGCACCATTGCCAACAGAGCCGCTGCTGTTGCAGAATTAATGGCAGTACATTTAGTCGGCGCTGGCATCTTAGATTCGCCTCTTCAAGGCTTCGGGAAATAGTTTGTGGGCACACAGGAGCCACACCACTGCCCTGCATTGTGTACCGGGTTGCCATGGGATCCCTCCGCGCCTGGCGCACCCTCCATCCATTCTCTAAACTGGTAGTTGATATCGTCCACCATGATCCGGTACTCCTTATGTGGATGCCTTCACATATCCACTGCTCCCAACAGCATCAGACAGTATGATCCGAACGATCCACATGGTGGGCATCATGACGGATTATGAGACCTCTCTTGAAGTCCGTCAATTGCATCAAAATGCTTATTCATTCTGTTGTACAGTTGCTTGGTATCAGGTGTTTCTCGCATTAATACAGCACGCCAGTGTCTACGACCACTGGTAGATGCATATCCGAGCTCCTGGTGTGCTGTCAAATGCAAATGCACCAACATGGGATCTCGTGCATACCAGCCTGTGCTCTCGCTATTTACACCGTTTCGTGGTTGCTGCATGGTTTCTTCGTGCTGTGCTGTTTTCATTGACCAGTAATGTATTTATGGAATACTAGTTAGATTATGTAAACAAGAGAGTAAGGATAGTTACCTAAATATGGAAATATTAGATATAACCCTATATTTTTCTCCCTTTTCAAATTTCTAGAATCGATGGCACATGATTGAAGCCAGTGATAACAACAGTATTACATAAATATTTAATATGATATTAAAACCCCCCAGGAGAGTCAAATTTTTTTACTCGCAGATAAGAGGTGACGAAGTCGTATTAAAAATAATTTAGTAAACCGTAATGAAATAAATTATTCTAAAAGATAACCATTTATTTGATTTATTCGAAATAAAATAAATTTTATTGGGGAGGTGGTTATGGAATAAACTTTACAATAATTAATTAAATAACAATTGTTTATAATAACAATTGTTTATATATTTTACAAACAAAATAAGCAGATGTATTAAAACTATACAAATCGAAGAAAATGTTAATAATAAATGGAAATAAAATTGTTAGTTATAGAATATGAACCACCTATGTGAATTCCTGTCGAAAAAATATATACAACTCTAAAAATTCTTATAAAACATAATTATAAAGTAAAGTTTAGAAAAAGAGGTTCTCCAAGTTTCAAATGTATTTAGTTTATAATAAGATCAATTTCATAATTTACAATTTTGGTACACTGAGCTTTTTAACTGTTGGTTACCAAGTAAATATAAATATAATGTTCTACGATTTTTTTCGTTCTCTAAAATTCAATTGTTTNTTTTAACTGTTGGTTACCAAGTAAATATAAATATAATGTTCTACGATTTTTTTCGTTCTCTAAAATTCAATTGTTTTAACATCGAGTTATGAATGGTAGAAATAACTCTTTACCCGAAAGAATGCTGAAATTTAGATTTCGATAGTGGATTTATTTATAAAATTTATTTGGCATACGATTTGAGAAATCAAAAATCATAATCAGAAATAATTTTTTTGAAATAACTAGTTGTTTTAAAAAAAACCTGCAGAAAATAGCAATAGAGGATCCAGTTAATATTCATTTTTTAAAGATGAGCACACTATGTAAATGACTTTATTTATAGAATAGCAAAAACTATATGAGATAAAACTAATATTAAAATAAGTGCTGATTTTAATTTAGATTTTCAACCAGAAAAAATATCTAATGTAGTTTAANAGATAAAACTAATATTAAAATAAGTGCTGATTTTAATTTAGATTTTCAACCAGAAAAAATATCTAATGTAGTTTAAATTCATAAAAAAATAATTCATGGAAATTTTTAAAAGAAAGGATTATGGAAATAATGTAAAATTTTGTTTTAAAAATAAGATGGAGATAATAAAGTGTAACAATGTTAAATTATTTAAAATATTAGTAAATAAAAAAATGGGTACTATTTATAAGTAGGAAATATTTTTGTGATTAAGTCTGGTTTTCTTAAAAAAAANTTAGTAAATAAAAAAATGGGTACTATTTATAAGTAGGAAATATTTTTGTGATTAAGTCTGGTTTTCTTAAAAAAAATTAATATGATTATATTGATATAAACATCATTTCTTAAATTATTATTTGGTATTTTTGGTTTGTAATATTNAAAAAAATTAATATGATTATATTGATATAAACATCATTTCTTAAATTATTATTTGGTATTTTTGGTTTGTAATATTTGCATTTAAATTCAAAATATTTTTAATTTGACTTGAACATTTATTATATTATATAAATGGTTTATATTATTTGTATTATATTTAATGTTTTTATATAAATGGATTTTAATTTATTTTACAAATAATTTTTATTATATTCATATAAAATTTTCAAGTAATTAATTATTCAGTATTTTTATTTAAAGCTATGCTTATGAAACCAAATAAAACTTTAAATTTTTCACATTATTACCATTTTTTATGTATTTTCTTTCTTTACTTGCCTATTGAATATCTTGTAATAATTGTGTATTTTATATATATATATATATATATACACTGAAGAGCCAAAAAAAAACTGGTACACCGGCCTAATATCGTGTAGGGCCCCCGCGAGCACGCAGAATTGCCGCAAGACGACGTGGTATGGACTTGACTAATGTCTGAAGGTATACAGGAGGCAATTCACACCATGAATCTCCTGCAGGGCAATCCACAAATCCATGGAAGTGCGAGGCGGTGGAGATGTCTTCCGAACAGCATGTTGCAAGGCATCCCAGATATGCTCAATAATGTTCATGGTTGGTGATTTAGGTGGCCAATAGAAGTGACTAAAGTCAAAAGAGTGTTCCTGGAGCCACTCGGTAGTAACTCTCGACGTGTGGGGTGTCGCATTGTCCTGCTGGAACTGTCCACGTCCGTCGGAATGCACAATGGACATGAATGGGTGCAGGTGACCGGACAGGATGCTTACGTATCTGTAACCTGTCAGAGTCGTATCTAGATGTATCAGGGGTCCCATTTCACGTCAACTGCACATGCCCCATACCATGACAAAGCCACCAGCAGCTTGAACAGTCCCCTGTTGACATGTAGGATCCATGGATTCATGAGGATGTCTTTATACCCATACACGTCCATCCACCCGATACAATTGGAAACGAGACTCGTCAGACCAGGCAACGTGTTTCCAGTTATCAACAGTCCAATGGTGGTGTTGGCGGGCCTAGGTGAGGCGTAAAGCTTTGTGTCATGCAGTCAAAAATGGTACACGTGTGGGCCTTCGGCTCGGAAAGCCCATATCAATGATGGTCCGTTAAATCGTTCTCACGCTAGCACTTGTTGATGCCCCAGCATTGAAATCTGCGCCAATTTGAGAAACGTCTGTCACGTTTAATGATTTCCGTCAGTCGTCGTTTGTCCCGTTCGTTCACGATATTTTTCCGACCTCAGCGATGTCGAATATTTGATGTTTTACCGGATTCCCGATATTCACGGTACACTCGTGAAATGGTCGTACGCGAAAATCCAAATTGTTTCGCTACCTCGGAGATGCTATGTCCCATCTCTCGTGCGCCGACTATAACACCGCGTTCAAACTCACTTAAATCTTGATAACCTGCCATTATAGCAGCAGTAACCGATCGAGCAACTTTGTCAGACGCTTGTAGTCTTATATAGGCGCTGCCGACCGCATCGCGTTACTATGAAGGGTTCCATACCTCTGTTATTTGCATACGCACGCCTATACCAGTTTTTTGGCTCTCCAGTGTATATATACATATTCATGCAATATTTTCCATTGCTGATATATATTTTCCTTTTTTATTTAAAATAAATAGTGGACTGAAATAATATATTATATTTTAGTATATATTATTTTTCAAAATAATTATCTAAGTAATTTCCATAAATTATTGTCGACATCTTTCGATTTTCGCTTTTAAATATACATATTTTTTAAATTTATAATAATGTTTTAATTTTGCACATGTTTTAGGTATAATTTTATTTAAACATTTTATTTTTATTGTTTAATTTTTTATAAATAATTTTAAGAAAAGTGAATTTTTTTTTATATTTAATATATTCTTGTGAATTTATATTTTTTCTTAAAATTGGATGTTTTTAATTTATACTGATATAAATTCCAGGTATATTTGTATGTTTTGCCCTTCGGTTTTTGCCTTTTCGCAACATGCTCACAGTTTAATAAATATTAATCAATGTGGAAGGGATTTTCTTTTTGTTTTGCAACAGACACTTGTTTTTTATGAAGCAAGTTATTAAATTTAGCTTTAATCATTCTACATGAGTATTTCACCATATGGAATGAAATACATATTTCAAAAACATTTATATTAACAGTGTGCTATCCTTAACTCAGGCGAAATGAATTTGACAGTTCTATAAGCAAAATTGGTAGTCCTTGTTGAGACTCGTAAGTTTATTGTTACGGAGTGACTTGAATGCTATAGTCAGTTCACGACTGGAAGAAACTTTTGAAAATCAACCTTTGAGAAAACACCCTAGCCGTTAGCGACATGCATATAACATNACGAAATGGGCTTGAAAGTAAATCTTTAGCAGGGCTTCAAGAAAGTCTCTTCCAGTCGTGAACCGACTATATACTCCATGTTTCCTGTATAGATGGGCTTGTAGTATAAGCTTTGGAATACTGTGTTAATGCCAATGTCATANCTATATACTCCATGTTTCCTGTATAGATGGGCTTGTAGTATAAGCTTTGGAATACTGTGTTAATGCCAATGTCATATTTTTTTTTTGCAATTTAGTTTGTGGGTTCCAAACTGATGTTTTGTTTTGTGTATCCTGTCCCTTTTTTTTTAGTTTCACGTTACCATCAAACCTGTTGGGTTTTTTTTGTAATTAGTCGTTTGTAAGTGGTCACAAGTTTGACCACATCAAATTGGTGTTTTGTGAGTAATTTTGAACNTTTTTTTTTTTGCAATTTAGTTTGTGGGTTCCAAACTGATGTTTTGTTTTGTGTATCCTTTCCCTTTTTTTTTTAGTTTCACGTTACCATCAAACCTGTTGGGTTTTTTTGTAATTAGTCGTTTGTAAGTGGTCACAAGTTTGACCACATCAAATTGGTGTTTTGTGAGTAATTTTGAACACTGATATAGGCTGTTCACTGTAAACTGAGAACTTTCGAAAGCTCTGCTTGAGATATACTTGTATGCAGACTGTATAATCTTCCAGATTATGCACAATTAACATCACCATGGGCCTGATGACTTTATTCCTGTGTTGGTCAAGTAAAACTGTAAAACTATTATACGAGTAAATATTCTATAAATTGTTATGATTCTTGCATGTGTATATATATACTATATATATATATATACACTGAGGTGACAATAGTCATGGGATAGCAATATGCTAATATATATATGGCAGTAGTATCTCGTACAAAATGTATAAATGGGCAGGGCATTGGTTCGGCTGCTTTCATTTGTAGTTAAGTGATTCATGTGAAAAGGTTTCTGACGTGATAATGGCCGCCCGACGGGAATTAACAGACTTTGAACGCGGAATGGTAGTTGTAGCTAGACACATGGGACATTCCATATATGAAATTGTTAGGGAATTCAACATTCCGAGATCCACAGTGTCAAGTGTGAGCCGAGAATACCTAATTTCAGGCATAACCTCCCACCATGGACAACGCAGTGGCCGACCGCCTGCACTTAATGACCGAGACCAACGACATGTGCGCAGAAT
>NQII01004552.1:113950-127991 GCA_002778355.1 Clitarchus hookeri
CCTGGGCTCGTGACCATATCGATTGGACCCTAGATGACTGGAAAACCGTGGCTTGGTCAGATGAATCCCGATTTAGATTCTTAAGAGCTGATGGTAGGATTCGAGTGTGGCGCAGACCCCACGAATCCATGGACCCAAGTGGTCAACAAGGAACTGTGCAAGCTGGTGGTGGCTCCATAATGGTGTGGGCTGTTTTTATATGGAATTGACTGGGTCCTCTGGTCCAACAGAACCGATCATTGACTGGAAAGGGTTATGTTCAGCTACGTGGAGACCACTTGCAGCCATTAATGGACTTCATGTACCCAAACAACGATGGAATTTTTATGGATGACAATGCGCCATGTCACCGGGCCACAACTGTTCGCGATTGGTTTGAAGAACATTCTGGACAATTCCAGCGAATGATTTGGCCACCAAGATCGCTCGACATGAATCCCATCGAACATTTATGGGACATAATCGAAAAGTCAGTTCGTGCACAAACTCCTGCACCGGCAACACTTTCGCAATTATGGACGTCTATAGAGGCAGCACGGCTCAATATTTCTGCTGGGGACTTTCAACGACTTGTTGAGTCCATGCCACGTTGAGTTGCTGCACTTCGCCGGGCAAAAGGAGATCCGACACGATATTAGTGATTACAAATGTTTACCAGGCTCTTTTAATTCAATGTTATGACATGGAACTGCTTTCCCTGAGTCGATGGCAACTTGACAGGCCGCATGCCACACTGTGTGCCCATCACAATACATGCCTCTAGCATCTAGCTGACGTTTTTAAAGGTTGATTTCAAAAGTTTTCATTTAACTGTGAACAGTCTATAAGTGACCTGTGGGGGCGGGTTTCAATGCTGGATGTTTCCGCTGGGTGTCGGCTTAGGCGGCTCTTTGAAGTAACGTTTACCAATTAAAAATTCTAAATATGTCCAGGAACTTAAAATAAAGTAACATTCATGTTAAACCCTTGATGATACAATGGATGGCCATTGCGGAACATATGGACTGCTGTAATGGCTGCGATGTTAGCTAAGCATGTCTGAGAGCCATGCCTGATTTCCACTGTCTGTCTTCACTCTCTGGTCATGTGTTTTCTCCCGCCTCGCGTTGCGCCTAAACAGTACAACTATCCCAGTGGCCCCTGCTCATGTGTCCTGGTGATAATGATCAATCATTACAAACATNTATCCCAGTGGCCCCTGCTCATGTGTCCTGGTGATAATGATCAATCATTACAAACATCAGTGTGTCACAACACCACATTAAAAAAAACAAGGTATCTGTTGCTAGTGATTTTAATCATTTAAAGTGTTAATAAAACCACTAATCTTTATAAACTTGCTTTAGAGTCAGTAGGCTATATGACACTGAGCTTTTGCAGATAAGATCATTCAAAGCTATAACTATTTTTTANCTGATTTCCACTGTCTGTCTTCACTCTCTGGTAATGTGTTTTCTCCCGCCTCGCGTTGCGCCTAAACAGTACAACGATCCCAGTGGCCCCTGCTCATGTGTCCTGGTGATAATTATCAATCATTACAAACATCAGTGTGTCACAACACCACATTAAAAAAAACAAGGTATCTGTTGCTAGTGATTTTAATCATTTAAAGTGTTAATAAAACCACTAATCTTTATAATCTTGCTTTAGAGTCAGTAGGCTATATGACACTGAGCTTTTGCAGATAAGATCATTCAAAGCTATAACTATTTTTTANCTTGCTTTAGAGTCAGTAGGCTATATGACACTGAGCTTTTGCAGATAAGATCATTCAAAGCTATAACTATTTTTTACATTTTAATACAGCGTGTATCAAAAATATTCATCCCATTTCACAAGGCTAGAACTTTTACATGCATGCTCATAAAACCATCCGGTAGATTTTAAAATAATTATAATAATACAAAGATTTAAGTTATGTTTTCAAAAATGTTTAAAATGCATTCCACCGGACGCATGGCATTCATTTAAATGGTAGTCAAACTCGTCCCATACTCGTGCGAGCATGTCAGGTGTTACTGCGGCCATTGCTGTCGCTATGCTGCGTCGCAGTTCGCCCACAGTTGTTGGAAGCAGAGGCATGCAGACGGAGTATTTCACAAACACCCACAAGAAAATAATCATATGCATTGAGATCAGGCGACCTTAGAGGCCAGTGGTGCAATGCGCGATTTGTAAGCCCCTTATGGCCGATCCATCGTTCACGAAGCTCATTATTGAGATATTCTCTGTCATGCAGGTGCCAGTGAAAGGGTGCTCCATCCTATTGAAAAATGAAATTATCAGAATGTCCTCGTAATTGTGGAAACAGACAGATANCCAGTGAAAGGGTGTTCCATCCTATTGAAAAATGAAATTATCAGAATGTCCTCGTAATTGTGGAAACAGACAGATATCCAACATATCCATATATGGCATTCTCATAAGGGTGTGTTCCCCATATTCGTATGTTATAGTGGTGCACTTTTCCTTTTAAATGGAATGAGGCCTCATCACTGAACACCGAACGTGAACAAAAGTTTTCATTGTCCATCTCAACGCTCAGAATGAAATCACAAAATTCAATATGTCGTCGTTTATCACCATCACGAAGGGCTTGTAACACTTGAATCCTGTATGGTTTGAACAACAATCGTCGCCACAAAAGACGCCAGACAGTCATATGGGAGATGGCCAGCTCTCGGCTGCCACGGCGAGTGGACTTATGTGGACTCCGTGCAAAACTCTGCTGGATGAGCTCCATGTCTTGTTGAGGCACACAAAGGCGACCTGTGGACTTTCCCTTACATAAACAACCGGTCTCTTGAAACTACTCATGCCACCGTCGAATAATCTGCGTAGTATGAGGTGCAGTGCCATACTGTTGACGAAAATAACATTGCACAGTTAAACTGACTCACACTTGTTGAAACAGAGAATGCAGACCGTGTTTTGTGGCTGTATTATCGCCATCCCCAAGCATACTGAGCAAGCGCGCTAGCAGCACTGCTGTAGCGCCACCAAGGCGACTCCTACCAGCAACCAAATGAACCGGCAACGTGCAACGTCTTCCNTCCTACCAGCAACCAAATGAACCGGCAACGTGCAACGTCTTCCAACACAAACTTTACGTTTCGGTGCGTATTTTAGAATTTGCCATTTCATGTAATAGTTATTATAGCCATGTGAAATCGGATTATCCTTTTTCGTCGTGATATTAAATAGCATTTTAAAAAGTATGACAAGAGAGGTAAATGACTTTTAAAAAAACGAATAAAACTAGTTATATGAGTTTCAAACCTATACCTATCTCCTTACAAATCTCGAACCGACAAATATTATACCGTAACCTACAGCTCNTTATATGAGTTTCAAACCTATACCTATCTCCTTACAAATCTCGAACCGACAAATATTATACCGTAACCTACAGCTCAAAAAATTGTCAATGCTGTTTAAATGTCATTAAAACGTTTTCTAATATTTCAGTTTTACCTTTCCAGATAAAATTAAAAACCCAAAATGGTTCACTGCACGTAAACCCAATGATGGATTAAAAACAAATTATATAATGTTACTTTTGTGAATTTAATAAAATCTTTTGCTGAAACCAAATTTGCGTTAAAATACCATTTTGAAATTTGAAGGTACAAATGCATTAATTAGGGTATTTATGAAAATAATTAAATTAAGAATGTAATATTTTTAACAATTTGGCATTTTATCAATTTATCGTCAATGCTATGCCACGAAAACAATCCTCAAAATAAGTACAGTTGACTGATGATCAAATTTAAGGCTGAACAAAATTTTCAAAGGTGGCTGTGCAGAAAGTGTGATGACAGTGGACTGGTCAGAGCAGCGAGTGCGAGTGTGTTGATGTGTGTTGTGTTGTGTTGTCGACAGAGGGCGCAGTGACGTTGACGCCGGCACTGCAACGCTTGTACGTACTCTACCAGAACGAGCTGCATGCCACTGCCTACACGGGGCAGTCTCCGCCATCGCAGGTAAATCCTCACATTCTGTGCGTAGATTACTGCAGACCGCACCAAGCCCCCGTAACTCGAATAAAGAAAACGAAACCTTACCGAAGATATCCGAAGTCGAGGTTCTACGGTCTTAAACCCTTCGGCATTAAAATAAGTATTACATATTTAAACAAAGTGTATGCTCTAATCACATAACACAATATATACAAAAAACAGTAGCGTAGTTTCTCTATTTATACTTTGTGTAAAGTCATCATTGATTGCATATTTTTACTTTGATGCCCGTAAAATAGTCTGCTTTGTGCATGGCCCTTCATGTTTGTTTATTCGATTCCCGTGTATTTTCATGAATATATGCATAAAACTAGTTGTAATGTAGTGTTTCACTTTTACGGTTACANTATTCGATTCCCGTGTATTTTCATGAATATATGCATAAAACTAGTTGTAATGTAGTGTTTCACTTTTACGGTTACAGTTTATATTCACTCAAATGTATTTGTGATATGAAATAACTATGGATAACAGAAGCATATTGCCCAGAAAACATTGGCAATTAAAGTATAAAAATTATTACCGCTGGTGAGTTATCTACAACGCTACCAACATAAAAAAAATTAGATTGTATCTTTAACTTTATGTTTTAAGGTTGTCAGTACCGTAGAGCTACTTGGGTTTGCTTTCACAAACAAATGAGCACAGGTTGTATGCTCCACACTCTGCAGTTATGGTTATAGAATGTAGTCTTCTCGCGTGGTATGTAGAAAGGTATTGCATCAATATTGTTTTTCTTCTCATTATATAGTGGGAATTGCGTGTGAACAGGGTAATAGAGAAACAACATTTCTCCTGGACTTATTTCTTTAATATACAGTAACTATAGAAAACTGAATCTGTGCTACCATTACTTGCAGTTGTGTGGTTAATTGCTATTATGTAGAACTACCTTCCAAAATATTAATGATATTACTAAGTCTTTTTTGCCAAATTGTGGACTTACGGGCTTTCTCAAATACAGAACTAAATTATTTTTTTAAAAATCTCATGGAAATTATGCAAAAATTCATACTTACAGTAGTTAATGTTCAAATTAAATGGAATGACATTTCTCTATGTGTGATTTTGTACATGACATTATTAATTAAATAATTCATGTTTTAATGTAATTTTTTGTATACCTGAAATTACATCAAATGTAACATTTACAAGTTGAGCAGTGCTTTCACTGATATGTTACCGGTATAGTAAATATGTTTGCTATCTGGCACCATTGTAGTCTAGTACAAACACCAAGTTTCATTCCAAAGACTGCACAAATATGTTCTTTTCCGTAACAAAAGTCCAGTCAAGTTTGATCACACAGGACCTAAACCCACAAAAAATTATGTAAAGCTGAATTTTTGCACAGTGATACTAGCCTTGATGAAAAACATATCAAAATAATCTGAATCTCTCGTGTTAGCGTCCTAAATGTTTAGGTCCTTTAAGTTAGTGGAGCCTAAGATTTGAGCTATATTACTCTATCCCATATTGATACGCAACGGATAGTGCGATTGCTCTTGGGTTAGTCTCAAATTAAAGAGGAAGCCTTATCAAACATATATTGCTATCCCATGACTTTTGTCACCTCTGTGTATAATTCANGTCTCAAATTAAAGAGGAAGCCTTATCAAACATATATTGCTATCCCATGACTTTTGTCACCTCTGTGTATAATTCATTCTGCTACAACAAAATAGCTATGGCTGGCTAATTGCCATCAGATCTGTTGCATGTATGTGAAACATATAACTAATAGTTATCAGAGATCTAGAAATTTTGCGGATTCATCAGAGGACTGATACTCGATTGCATAAAGGGTTGTGCAGTCTTGCTCGTTGCCAAATGAATCTGCGAAATGTCCGGGTTTTCAATGGATATGGTGGAAAACCAGGAACACAAACCCAGGTGCAGGCTCAGCGGACAATGAGGAGGTCATGTTCTGATATTGTCTTCGATGAACAGACAATGGTGAATACTGCACNGTGCAGGCTCAGCGGACAATGAGGAGGTCATGTTCTGATATTGTCTTCGATGAACAGACAATGGTGAATACTGCACAGGAAGATTTCTTCTGTAATCATAATAAAAAAGCCATCTTATAGCTATGGTAAAATGACGTTTAGTAGAGGCTGGTGTTTGAGTTTTTCAAGCCAAATTGCAGTTACCACTTCACTCGACATAGAGTTATCAGNACGTTTAGTAGAGGCTGGTGTTTGAGTTTTTCAAGCCAAATTGCAGTTACCACTTCACTCGACATAGAGTTATCAGGGAATCCTGCCATACCTGTTGGTACCGATACGAATCCCCTAGTTATGTAATTTATTTATAGGAACAGGTTCAATGGAAATGTTAAAATGCTGCATCCAAGTACGAGCAAAACCTATGCGAAACTGTATGACATTGCTGCAATCCAAAAATATATTGGGGACATGCATAGTGCAGTCCTGTTTACACATGCTGTCACCTGAGGTGATAAAACATCTGCGATTTATGGATAAGGTAAAATAAAAGCATATAAGTTGCTCCAGAAAAATGTAAGCCTACATTTAAAAGTAGTAAACATATTCAACAGCCATGCATCTCATCCTGAAGAGATAGCCATCCTTGGAGAGAGGTTTGATCAAGTTATATCCTAGTGGAGATAAATTTGATAATGTTGATGACCTGCGACTGCAGCTGTACAATCGCACAGTTGCTAAACAGGCTCTCACAGCCTCTTTTCAGCTCACAGTGCTTCCTCCAACTAAAGCAGCTCTTTATCACCACTCACTGAGGACATATCTTCAGGTACACCCNTTCAGCTCACAGTGCTTCCTCCAACTAAAGCAGCTCTTTATCACCACTCACTGAGGACATATCTTCAGGTACACCCTACTGTATTGTGTGTATGAAATAGTTGCTTAAATTTTACACGCAAGTGTGTAAAGTTTTCTGTGTTTTCAGATTCAGGAATGGCGGGGGAATGAATTGCTGACTACGGACTGGGGATGGTATTTTTCTTATTGTAATAATGCTCCCATACCAATGCTAACTACATTGCCTCCAGCCCCAAGCCCTTTTTGATGCGAATGTTTGCCTGCACATGCAAACGGGATTGCAATGCTATGTGTAGTTGCAGGAAAGCAGGTGAAAGCTGTTCTGGCATGTGGACATTGCCGAGGCACAAATTGCCTAAATGCAGTGTGGTACGAACCAGACACACGTGGGCTGTAATTTGACCATGATATGTAAATTGAGTATACAACAGAGAGCATTTTATATTTATNGAACCAGACACACGTGGGCTGTAATTTGACCATGATATGTAAATTGAGTATACAACAGAGAGCATTTTATATTTATATTAATCTGTTAAAATATATGTATATTTACAACAACTGGAAAAAAATAGTTTCTCTTTGTATATTTAGAATAACATATTGGTAAGTTTCTATACCATATCGAAACATCTCCATTATGCCATCTTTATCTTAATTCACCTTGAACTGTGCAGGCGCTCTTCAATTTGTGGCCAACTTTAACTAATTACTTCAATTTAATGTGTCGCAGGATGTGTACATATAGAATGCAACATGGTTGTAAGGTGACGCAAGCATCATGCAATTTGTCTACAGTATCATAAACAACAGTTGCTAAGAACAAGTAGATATNGGTTGTAAGGTGACGCAAGCATCATGCAATTTGTCTACAGTATCATAAACAACAGTTGCTAAGAACAAGTAGATATACCATTGGAGAGGGCATAACATTGACAACAATTTTCATGACTTAAATTTGTATTAAATGCATTTTAAAACAGTTAGAACCAATGGTTTGACATTAATTCAAAGGAATTTTAATTGTGTGAATTTGTTTCGTAGAGATATNTTAAAACAGTTAGAACCAATGGTTTGACATTAATTCAAAGGAATTTTAATTGTGTGAATTTGTTTCGTAGAGATACGTTGCAACACTACTTTTCATATAAACTTCACAGCCATATGTTTGATAAGGTTTCCTCTTTAATTTGAGACCGACCCGAGCTCAATCGCAGTATCCGTTGCGTAACAATATGAGATAGAGTAATATAGTGCAAATATTAGGCCCAAGGAACTTTAAGGGCCTATAAATTTAAGACGCGAACACGAGAAAGTCCGAATATTTTTATGTGTTTTTCACCAAGGCTAGTAGTATCACTGTGCCAAAATTCAGCTTTACATTATTTTTTTATGGGTAAAATCCTAATTTGACTGGGCTATTAGCCTACTCGCCTCCTAGGAAGGCGAATTGGGGTTCTACTCCCGGCGGGGTCACTCGGAGCCTCGCGTGTGGAAAACATGGCCAACGTTTAAATTGACAAGCAGGTTTTCTCAGAGTACCACCATTTCCCCAGCTCCTGCATTTCATCTCAGTTTCACTTCACCCTCGCCAGTTCCCAACACTTTGCTCTTAAGCGCTGACACATCTCAATTCAACTCATTATGTAAGCCGTGATTTGTAAGTAGAGGTTGTTCATGGTTAACGGAGCCCTTGTTTAATTGTTTGGAAAGTGTCAGGGCCCGTACTGGAAAATGTATATTATAACACTCCCCACTAACTGATATGCACCCAGTAAAGTTGGCAACGATGGAAGGAAAGAAGTTCCATTTCTTAAAAAGTTGAATTGAAAGTATTAGGTAAACGTTTGAGGATTCCGAGATTATTTATTTTTCTTTCTCTTTTTTGATACATATAAGTTGTAAAAAAATTGCGAAGTTGTAAAACATTTAATTTACTTCTAATTTCAAAGTTACACTTTACCGACTCAACTAACAGTCAATTAAAAAACGTGAAACTGAGTTGCGTCGTTGGTGATCACTACCACTGGACAATGTTGTACGACCTGGGCCAACCAACTACGTGTCCAGTGGACACCCGGCCGTAATGTCATTTTTCAACTCGTCTGCAGTTGTTCCGACTAATTTAGCGTACTAATTGCAGTTAGAATTTTTAAAAAATTCTGAAATTAATTTTTGGGCATTTAAATATGGTAGTCTTCTAAAGCAAAGTGAACAGCGATATGATGTCGTGTTAATGCCCTGTTAAGATGTCCTTGAAAAACATTTTACTCCCATTCACCCTGTCAGAGGTTGAATTTCAAAAAAACCTAAAGATTGTTTTTGGTATTTTTATAACTAAACTTTTGAAGCAAATATCAAAACAGTATTACATCAGATTAATTAGCTATTGTGGAGTACTTAAAAATACGTGTAACCCCTTTTTACCCTCATAGGGGTTGAATATCAATAAATCCTGAAATTAATAATTAGACTTTTATATAGGTTGCCTGTTGAAGCAAAGAGAATAACGGTATCTTATTGTGTTAATGCTCTATTAAGGTGTCCTCGATACCACAATTTACCCATTTTCACGCTCTTAGGGGTCGAATCTCAATAAACCCTGAAGTTATTTTTAGTTATTTATATAGCCAACCTCTAAAAGCAAATAGTCTAACGTTATCTCATCGGGTTACTGAGCTTTCAGGAGTCTTCAAAAATATTTTACTCCTTTTCGCTTTCAGAAGGTTATATTCAAAAAAAAAGTAATGAAATTTATTTTCAGATATTTGTATAGGCTATCTTTTGAAGCTAAGAACACAACGATATCTCATCAGGGTAATGAGCTATTGAGGAGTCCTCGGAAACATTTACGTTACCCCTTTTCACCCTATTAGGGGTCGAACTTCCAAAAATCCTTTTTTAGTTGGTTGGGGACTTGCACACTAAGGGAAAGCCATCCATAAATTCCCATGCTTTTATTTTCAGTTGTATGGCGCTGCGCGTTGAGTGAGTCAGTCAGTCTGTCCGTCGGGGACATAAGTTTTATACATAGAGATAAGATTTGTAGCCCGTACAAAGTTTTCAAAACAAAAATTGAAGTTGCAAAAATAAACAAAGTGACTTTGATACCTTAAACTATCTTAATTTATTAACAAATCAAAACGTTGTAATTGCTCGGAAATCAATTTTGCAGGTTAAGAATAAAACTGATAAGCAAAATAAATTTTTTTTTTTTTAAAAATTGTATTTATTATTACAAATTTACGGAATTTTTGTTTAGAAAAAACTATATGCATTTGCTGGAAAAAACATTGAATGTCCGAAATTCAACACAACATTTTAAGTACCATGATTTGTGTAGGTCAAAACGATGTATGCATACACCGGGTACGACACTTATTACACAGACAATAAATGGTCATAAAACGATGTCTTCTTGCGTGGTAAGCTAGGAAGTATTGCAATAATATTGTTTTTCTTCTCATTAGATATTGGGAATGGGTATTTTCTCAATGCAACTCCAAGACCTTGAAAAATCTTCTCTAAAGCTACCTTATTCAAAACATTTACTGGTATCCACGGGCTCAAAGATTTGTAACCTATGTTTNCATAAAACGATGTCTTCTTGCGTGGTAAGCTAGGAAGTATTGCAATAATATTGTTTTTCTTCTCATTAGATATTGGGAATGGTTATTTTCTCAATGCAACTCCAAGACCTTAAAAAATCTTCTCTAAAGCTACCTTATTCAAAACATTTACTGGTATCCACGGGCTCAAAGATTTGTAACCTATGTTTNAAAAATCTTCTCTAAAGCTACCTTATTCAAAACATTTACTGGTATCCACGGGCTCAAAGATTTGTAACCTATGTTTATTTTGACGATGCCGAAGTTGTCGTAGATAGGTTTAATAGGTTCAGGAACAAGATTCACAGGGCAGGAGCCACTAGCCAACGCGCTTCACGAGGCAGTCGTGGCCGACAGCGACCATGTTATCGACAAAATGGCCTGTTTCACCCCATATAAATGACTTAAAAAATTAATTATTTTACTTAAAAATAACTTTTTTTCACAAAAANAATGGCCTGTTTCACCCCATATAAATGACTTAAAAAATTAATTATTTTACTTAAAAATAACTTTTTTTCACAAAAATATTGAAAATAACCCGATTGAGTCCTCAAGTGACCAAAGAAGATTCTAGGCTCCACCATGCGAGAGCCTAAAAGTCATCAGAGGAGCAAGTTGATTGTTAGAGGACAGATCCACATAATGTTCAGGGCAGTAAAAGCGGATTAGAGGCTCCGAGCCAGGTCCAGCGGATCAGCGGACATGGTCCCCAATCCTTCCACCTCCATCCTGCAACCACCACAACCTCGCACCCCTACCTTCACATCTCCCCCACACCAACCCCTGAACCGTTCTCCCCTCACCTCCTCCCAAGCACCATCCACAAACGAATCATAAAAATAAAAAATATAAAAAAATGAAATTGCAAAAACCTAAAAACAAAAATTTTTGAAAATTGAAGAACGTATAACGTTACCCCACTATCTTCCATGCTCAACACTAACACCCTCCACACATCACCCANTTTGAAAATTGAAGAACGTATAACGTTACCCCACTATCTTCCATGCTCAACACTAACACCCTCCACACATCACCCACCGCCACTCAAATCATAAAAAATCGAGACAAACGGAAAAATCGAAAGATAAGTAATAAATTGGGGAAAAAATTACATTGATGACTCCGGCCACAATGTTGGTTGTTANACGGAAAAATCGAAAGATAAGTAATAAATTGGGGAAAAAATTACATTGATGACTCCGGCCACAATGTTGGTTGTTAGTGAACTTTACATTTAAACCCCAAATCTTTGAACTAAAAAAAATTGTAAAAAATTTAATAAACATTTGAAAAAATCGAGGAACAAATTACACTACTGCCCCAACTGCCTTGTTGGATGCGGGTGACCTTAAATTTGAAAAATTGCAAAAAAAATTTTAAAAAGTGTGAAGGAAAACAGTTATATACCTAAAGCAATAAACGAAGTTTGATGTTCGTGGCCCTGAAAGTTAGATTCTCATAAAGACGGCAGAGCACAGCCACTCCCTATCAGCAGGCAACTGAACCCTTACCTCTATATTACATTGGTTATGTAGACAATATATCTTCCGACCCCCAAAGAGAATTATTGATTTAATGCAACACACATACTCCCACCCCACACTCCCTCATAAGTAACACTCTCTCTTTCCTTACTATTAACTCACCATAGCTCAGATGGCATCTATATCCACACATGCCACCAACCCAACACCACACTTTCCGCAACCCTCCTAACAACTTACTAAAACTCACCATCGACCTACCGCACGACTCTCCCCATCCCAACACTTTCCGAACCCCGGCTGCTTCCTGAAGAGACTGACTTTGCCCCAGCCTAATTCCTGCCAAGACCAATTCCTGCAAAAATGGCTAGAACATTGCACAAGACCAACCAGCTAATCCAAACGACCATACCACCCACCTATACAAACAGTTGATGATGACCAATCTCGAAAAAAGTTATTTAATACAAATCTTGTTTCCAACCTCTGTAGTTAGAAATAATTGTTTCAAATGCAGGTTCGTGACAGGGACACAGGGACTCGATAAACCTTACTAAGGAAAAGGCAGTTATATTACGTGTTTTCCCCCGTTTTTCCATCGAAATATCCCTTTTTTCCCGCAAAAAACCTCAAAATTTGCCTTTTTCCTTAATACATTTCCCTAACTCCCCAAAAATTAAAAAAAAAATATTTTTCTATGACCCCACAATGTGGAGGAGAGGAATGACTCATTTTTAGGCAATGAGGATTGAGGATGCATGAGGGGTTTTCTCATAGTCTACTCCTACCATACTTCATGCTCTTACATTCCATACTAGAAGGTTTTCGCCTAATCTTTCCAAATTCGATTACCATTTAAGTCCTTACTACTGTTAAACTTCACGCTCTTGCATTTCATTGGGGTACCGCAGTGAAGGGTTATCTCAGAGTCTTCCCAAATACGATATATAAACTTCACGCTCATGCATTCCATTGGGGTACCGCAGTGGAGGGTTATCTCAGAGTCTTCCCAAATATTATATATGAACTTCACGCTCTTGCATTCCATTGGGGTACCATGGTGATGCAACATATAGAGCGCATGTTAAACGCCACACTCTAGCATTCTAAGCTGGGAGGGTTATCTCAGAGTCTTCCCAAATGTGATATAAACTTCACGCTCTTGCATTCCATTTTGACAGGGTGCCACAGTGATGCAACGGATAGAAGACTCACTACCCAGCGGCCATGACATAGCCCCCAGGCGACAGGGTACCACAGTAACGCAATGGATATATGGCACGTTAAACTTCACGCTGTCGCATTTCATTGGGTTACCGCAGTGATGCAATGCATGGATGACACGTTAAACCTCACGATTTTTCATGCCAGGCTGGGAGGTTATCTCAGAGTCTTCCCAAAAATTTCCATTAAAGCCCTACAAGCATAGATGCTCGTAATTTTCAAACTGTAAAACATACAAGCGACCAATTCATAAAATATATATCGTTCCTGACAACACAAATCATTGTAGAGTTATTTATGTCCTACATGTATANTATCGTTCCTGACAACACAAATCATTGTAGAGTTATTTATGTCCTACATGTATAAAAACATTATCACAGATTCATGCAAACCCTCCAAGCATATGTGCGCATAATTCCCGTATCATGTAAGATACGTTCGGCAACTTCATAACAACACTCCCGTCATCACGAAAGGGTTAAGTCGTCCCCAAATTAATTAACACTTAAGTCCTTCTCACAAGATGATAACACTGTTGCATGCCAAGCCAGGAGTGTTAACTCCATGTTTTCCCAAAAAACAATTAACATTTAAGTCCTTCCTACTGATCCTTCTTACGAGATGATCATGCTCCTGCATGCCAAGCTGGGAGGGTTATCTCAATGTCTTCCCAAATTTGATTATCATTTAAGTCTATCCTACATGCTACATTATACGTATAGGCTTGAGCAATGCTAGAAGTATTAAAAAATACATGTTATAATAATCTTTTATATTCCTTTATAGCCGCAGGCCCATGGCCAGCACTCTCGAGAGATATAAAGGTCGGTTTCATACAAATGCGCAAACACACAATACCGAAAAGTAATTAAAAAAAAGCTTGTTTAAAT
>NQII01004552.1:128835-179569 GCA_002778355.1 Clitarchus hookeri
GGCATGAGCGATGGAAATTTTATATATATATATATATATAATTTAAAGTAATTTTTTTTCCTTTTGCAACACCAAGCCCGATGTGAGTTTCGGAAATATTAAAAATAATATATAAACTAGTATGATTATTAGTTTTGCAACAGACGGGCTCTCCGAGACGCCCACCGAAGATGACATGTTAAACTTCCTACGAGATGATATACTTCACGCTCTTGTATGCTAACTCAGGAGGTTTACCTCAGGGTCTTCCTAAATTCGATTATCATATAAGTCCTTCATACAAGATATTAACCACGCTCTTCAGAGACGCCCGCCACGACTCTGCAGAAACGCAGGCAATCAAAAGTCATTTAAGTTAATGGAGCGACCTAGATAATAAATATATCCCAGATAAGACAGTCATTACGCTAATGGGTCATCGTTTAAAAAATACGTTACAGTCGGACACGTCATAAGCGTCAGGCACACCTTAGCACACTGACACATGCGAGCACTTCCAAGACACAAGTATCGCAGCTATTCCACGAGAATATAATATGTTTCAATATAGTGTACGCTCGACCAGTCAGCATGCAAATTAGTATTGCACAGACACACACACTTTAGCACGAGTTTCGTAAATATGTATACATATAAAGTATTGTTATAAATATTTCGCTATAGCCAGGGACGTCAGTCAGTACGCAAAAAAAAATTAATTTACACACTTATACACACCAGTACAGCAGACCCATCAACATATGCAAACAAAGATTGCCCGAGTAAGTTATACCAAAGGGGAAACTCTGCGCGACTCCTCCCGAGAAATACGTTTCATATATGCTGTACGCTCACAATGTCAGTCAGTCAGTGCGCAAAAATGCTCATGTACACACTGTCATACACACACGTACAGCAGACCCCAATCAGTTGTCGGTCGTGCTCCTACGTTGCATAACAAGACTATAACTAATATAATGCTTAGAAAGTCGCTGCACACACACTCCAACCGACGAGAGCTTCGGAAATAGTTAAACTATTTAAAGTATTAATAATTGGTTGCTACTGCCAGGTGTGGCGGGGCTTCGGTGACACCCTCGAGAAATTCGTTTATACATATGCTGCAATGACCCTTCATTATGTCACCCCCCTTTTTATTTTATTCGCCAATGGGAGATTGAGGGATTTTACCTAACATGCTGCGAGAGGCTCTCGTCTCTGATTGGCTACGCAAGGCTAAGGATATCAACATTGACAAGCTGGTATCATTCACCATTGCTGAAGAATGTTCGTATTTATTACCCTCCTATCATGTAACATCTCACATAGTATAAGCATAGCAGGTTCCGATGATTTGTTTACGATACACAACCTCGACAATTTTCACATTAGCATTTACGCGCTAGTTGCGCCTAATATCCGTCTCATTTAAGACGCGATGGCCAAAAAAAAATTCATAGACATCACTCCCAACATCACGAAAGGACTAGGTGCCTGATTGGCTATGAGAGGTTCTCGTAACTTTTAATATTTTATCAACACATGCAAACAAAGATTTACCGAATAAGCTACACCAAAGGAAAAAAAATACATATTCATTACTACATATTCCGAAAGTCCTTCCTACGAGATGTACATCATGCCTCTTGCAGGCCAAGCCGGGAGAGTTATCTCAGGGTCTTCCCAAACATATGCGCGAGGGGTATCTCAGAGTCTTCTCAACCATACACAAAGATAAAGCATTAAAGGCAACTCAAACTACTATGAAAACAATGGTGGGAACAGTCACATCACTACTATAACATATCATTTCCACAAGCTTATAATGCGAATAGACATATAAAGCATAAATGTAAGCTATTACTGTAATAAAGAGAGAACACCATCACACATAAAGAAGCCTAACAGGTTATGCGAGGCTCTCGCAGGCCTAACATAAAGAGCGCTGTCGCACACAACGATAAAGAAGCCTAGCGTATCTCGAAAGCATCTCGACACTAACAAAGCTGACATAAAGGTCACCGCCGTTGCATCTGTATGTATATATATATGCATACAGATGCATATATATATTAGTATATGAAAGGATGACCGACTCAGTTGCTATTCAGACTTTGAAGAGTGAACAGAGTTTTTTTTTACGATGGGAATTTATTGGGAAAAATATTTATCTCGTTACTGTAAGAAGACTTTTTCCAAAAGCTGCCATACTCGCCTACACGAGACTGGTTGCTTACGAAATACAAAGTGTGTTATATTATCATGTGAAAAATGCAAATCATAGTTTCCAACACATGATAGCTTAAAAAACACATTGCAACACGCAACGATCTCCTTCCTACACAGGTCAATCAGTATTTACGGAGAAAAAAGGAATCTTTAATGGCAGCAGGTGTCTGCCCTTCACATGTTGTTTCGGATGTAGTCAATACACTACGTCTCTCAGCTGGCACAGTAGAGAGTCCCTCACATGTTGCAAGATGTCTTCTTAAGTTATCGCATCGTCCAAATTGAGACTTGCACTGTTCACATGTTAAGGTAGATTGCTTCATGTTCATAGAACAAGCAGTTTCATGACGACGAGCATTACAGCTGTTAGGAGTAAATGGCTTCTTGCAGAAACAGCACAAATGGCTTTCTGATGTATTTTCCATCTTCGCTCGAGACGATGTATACACTTCGAAATTCGGATAACAACTAAGGCTATTCCATCAATTTCACATGTATATGTGCATATCTTCTTATTTCATCAGTGGGATTTAAGCTTTTTCTTTATGCGTTCTGTAAACATGTATTCAGCTAACGTCTCTCCACTGCTACACGCTGTTTTACATCTCTCATGTCGTCGTGCGTTGCTACTTTTACTAAAGATCTTACCACAATAACGACATTGTTGGTGAGGGATTGTGTTCATTGTTCCCTTGATGGTCGGAAGTTGGTGATGTAGGTGTGTCAATACTTCGTGCAGCAGAAACCTGATCATCACATGTTTGTAACGCTGTCAATATACTTTGTTGCTTAGTATGTAGAGGAAAACGGTCTTTACAATTTTTCATATGTAAGTTTAAACGATATGTACGAGTGAATACACATTGACAAATATCACATCGATAGATTGTGCGACGAGGATTCAGCTTACATGTATGCTTCATATGTCCACATTGTAGGCATATGCAAATGTACTGTTACAGTAGTGGCATTGATGTATCGGATATGTGACTGATCCGCCCGTTGTTTCCTCGGTAGGGTATGATGACGTTAACGATGTTGATGGTTCAGATTTTTCTTTCGCAGGTATTTTCCCATCAAAATTTTCCTTTATTCTCCATACATACTGATTGACCTGTGTAGGAAGGAGATATTTGCATGTGGCAATATGTTATTTTAAGCTATCACGTTTTCGAAAATAAGATTTGCATTTTTCACACGAAAATATAACATGCTTCCTATTTCCTAAGCAACCAATGGAATGCTAGAGCATGGAGATTAACATGTCATATATCCATTACGTCACTGCGGCACCTCAATGGAAGGCAAGAGTGTGAAGTTTAACGTGCTATCTATCCATTGCGTCACTGCGGTACCTCAATGGAATGCAAGAGCGTGAAGTTTAACGTGCCATCTATCCGTTGCATCACTGCGGTACTCCAATGAAATGCGAGAGCGTGAATTTTAACGTGCCATCTATCCGTTGCATTACTGCAGCACCCCGTCGCTTGGGGGCTTTGTCATGGCTGCTGGGAAGTGAGTCGTCTATCCGTTGCGTCACTGCAGCACCCTGTCGAAACGGAATGCAAGAGCGTGAAGTTTATTTTGCATTTGGGAAGACTGAGATAACCCTCCCAGCGTGGAATGCTAGAGCATGGCGTGTAAAATGTGCTCTATCTGTTGTGTCACCGCAGAACCCCAATGGAATGCAAGAGCATAAAGTTTTTATATCGTATTTGGGAAGACTCTGAGATGACCCTCTACTGCGGTACCCCAATGGTATGCAAGAGCGTGAATTTTATATGTCTTATTTGGGAATACTCTGAGATAACCCTCCACAGCGGTACTCCAATGGAATGCAAGAACATGAAGTTTAACTGTAGGGAGGACTTAAATGGTAATCGAATTTGGAAAGATTAGGCGAAAACCTTCTAGCATGGAATGCAAGAGCATGAAGTATGGTATGAGAAAACCCCTCAAGAAGCCTCAATCCTCATTGCCCAAAAAGGAGTCATTCCTCCACATTGTGGGGTCATTGAAAAGATTTTGAAAAAATAAAAAAAATTTTAAAAATATTTGGGGAAACTTGGGAAATTTTTTTTAGGGAAAAAGGGAAATTTGGAAGTTTTTTGGGGGAAAAAATGTATATTTCGAGGGAAAAACTGGATAAACACGTAATATAACTGCCTTTTCTTTGGTAAGGTTTATCGAGTCCCTGTGTCCCTGTCACGAACCTGCGTTTGAAATAACTATTTCTAACGACTAACCTCTTTACACAAAATTTTCGGAAAACTTTGCAAATCATGGCAAATAATCAAACGCTTCACAAATCTTTGCAAAACCTTTATTAATTTTTGCAAATGGTTTGTAAATCATAGTAAAAACTTTGCAAATCTTCGCAAAACGTATAAACAACAGCTAACCATACCAAGGGACTACACCTGTCGACCAGCCAGACCGACCAACAATACTGACTAACCATACGAACCAACCATACATACAAACTGGTCATAGCAAAGAACCATACGATCTGACCATACCAGTCTGCCATAATGAACCATACGAACAGTCCATACAGACTAAACGTACTTGCCATCCATACCAGCTATCCACTTCAAACAGTCATACCAAACAACCATATGAACTTCTCATACTAGCCAGTAATACGGACTAACTATACCAGGCATCCACGAACCAACAATGCAAGACAAACTTTACCAGCTTAAAATACGAAACAGACATGCTAGTCAACCACACGCCCATACCTACCATCTATACTAGTCAATGACTGGGAGCACCAAAGACTGACTCCAATAAAGAACAGTTCCTGACAAAACCAGATCCAGCCAAACTGACTAGAAAAATTGACAAGACCATTAATCTGTGCCAATAGACAAAGAAGACCAATCTCTAAAACGTCACCTAATACGAAATTCGTATTTTACCTTTCCATGCAAAATCTTCGCAAATCTTCACCTACATTCTTCAGTTACAATCATGACCTACATTTAACCAAAGCAAATGAGCATACCAGGTGACCGGGCCAACTGACCTACCAGATTGACCAGATTGCCAGCCAAACCAGACGACCATACCAAACATCAAGGCCAATCAACCAACTAGACCAGCCAACAATGCCATCCAACCATACTGGCCAAGGACTGACACCACCCAAGACATACTCCTGTCAAGACCAAATCTTGCCAAACTGTCTAGAACTATGAACGAGACAAACCAGCAAACCCAGCCAGCCATAAAAATGATCTTTACCAACAAACGATGACGTCCAATATCGAAACAAGTCATGTCTCATTCCTAACCTCTTAATGCAAAACTTTGCAAAAAATTCTTAAAACATGTCTTGGATGGTGTCATTCTCAGGTGGAGGCAGACTTTGTCAGTCTTGGGTGGAATCAGTCATTGGCTAATATGGATGGTAGGTATAGTTGGCTTGGTTGGCTCGTATGTCCCTTTGATATGGACCTTAGTTATGGTCTGGTAATGGCCAGTTTGTATGACTTGTCAGCATTAACGATTATTGATATATGGTTGGCTGATCTTGATGGTCGTTAGACTGGATGGTTGGAGGGTTGTTTGGTATGGGTGGTTCTTATGGTATGGTGATGTGGTTGACTGTCATGTGTGTATCGTATTTTAAGCTGGTATTGTTGGCTTGTATGGTTGGTTCGTGGTATGGCTAACTAGTGTGACCGGTGCATATGAATGTTTGGTATGATTGTTTGAAGTTGATGGCTGATGGATGGCTCATGCAGTTTGTCTGTACAGATGGTTTGTATGGTCCATTCGTATGGCTGGCTGGTATGGTCGGTTTGTATTGTTGGTCTTGCTCATTGGTATCCAGTCTGTCATGTTGGTCCAGTTGGGTTGAATTGATTTTTGGTAAGGAAGATTCGTATGTTGGTTCGTATGGCCGGCTGGTATTTATGGTTTATATGGTCAGTCTGACTAGACAGTTGGTATTGTCCCTTGGTGTGGTTAGCTGTTAATTA
Source organism: Clitarchus hookeri (assembly GCA_002778355.1). Classification (NCBI taxonomy): domain Eukaryota; kingdom Metazoa; phylum Arthropoda; class Insecta; order Phasmatodea; family Phasmatidae; genus Clitarchus; species Clitarchus hookeri. The sequence continues at coordinate 135,033 of NQII01004552.1, forward strand.
TACATTTTGGGAAGATGTGCGAAGTTCTTATTAATATTTGCGAAGATTTTGTTAGACAATTTCTGAAGTTTTTTTGTGAAGAGGGTAGGAGTAAGATTCGTACTAGGCGACATTTTTTCGAGATTGGTCAGCAAAAACTGTTTGTATAGGTGGGTGGTATGGTCGTTTGGATTAGCTGGTTGTTCTTATCCACTGTTCTAGCCATTTTTGCAGGAATTGGTCTTGGCAGGAACTAGGCTGGGGCAAAGTTAGTCTCTTCAGGAAGCAGTTGAGGTTCGAAAAGTGATGGGATGTGGAGAGTCGTGTTGTAGGTTGATGGTGAGTTGTTAGGAGGGTTGCGGAAAGTCTGGTGTCTGGTTGGTGGCATGTGTGGATATAGATGGCATCTGACTCTTTGGGGGCCAGAAAATATATCGCCTATATAACCAATGCAATATAGAGGCAGGGGTTCAGTCGTCTTCTGACAGAGTGGCTGTGCTCTGCCCTCTTTATGAGAATCGAACTTTCAGGGAAACACACATCAAACCTCGTTTATTGCATTAGGTATGTTACTATTTTCCTATAGTTTTTATGATTTTAAAATATTTTTGCAATTTTTTTAAAATACTTTTAATTTAAAGTAACTTAGGTTACCGTCAAGGTAACCCATATCCGAAAAAGCGGTTGGGGCCAGTAGTGTAATTTGTTCCTTTATTTTTGCAGGTGTTTTTTCGACTTCTAGCAATTTTTCTTAATTTTTGAGTCTAAGTTCATTGGGGTCAAAATTAAGGTCACCAAAATCCTACATGGGTTTCGGAGTCAGTAACGCTATATATGTTAGTAAATGTTTATGAAATTATTAAATTTTTTACCATTGTTTCTCTGTTTATAGTGTTAAAGTTGATGGGGGTGAAGGTCACCAGCATCCAACATGGGTATCAGTCAGTTAATATTATATATTACTAAATGTTTACCAGTTGCTTTCCATTTTTAAAAAAAATTTCTAATTTTTTGTGTTCAAGGTCATTTGGTATAATATGAAGCCAACATAGTGGACGGAGTCATCAATGCAATTTTTTCCTCAATTTTTAGACTTATCTTTAGATATTTTGTGTTTTTTTCTCTATTATTGTATGATTGAATTATGGTTAGTAATGGAGAGGGTGGGTGTTTGTTTTTAGGGGGGAGGGGGGTGTGAGGTAACATGTTCCTCACTTTTTAAATTTTTTTTTTTTTTTACTTTTTGCAATTATCCTTAATTTTTTTATAATAGGGTGGCTGTGTGTGAGGGGTGTGGTTGTTGGTTAGGGTGGTGTGAGTGAGGGTGGGGAGGGAAAGGAGCTAATGTTATATGTGCCTCGATTTTTAGAATTTTTGTTTCCAATTTTTTGCGATTTGTCTTGGCTTTTTAATTGGATTGCATATGGAGGTAAGGGTTGTTGGTTAGTATGAGCGTGATGAGGGTGTGGCAACATTGTCTGTTCCTCGATTTCATATTTTCGTTTCAATTTTTTCATAATTTTTTACGATTGTGAGAGTGTGGGGTAGGAGAGATGTGGAGGAAGGGGTGTGAGGATGTGGTAGAGACAGGATGTTAGTTGGGGGAGCGAGGGACATGTCTGCTGATCTGCACATCGGAGCCTCGAACATGATTGTACTACTCTGAGGATTAAGTGGCTCATTCCGCTAGGAGCCTTCAATCCGCTTGCTCCTCTGAGGATTTTTCGACTCTCGCCTTACAGAGCCTCGAAGTCGCCTTGCTCATTTGAGGACTCAATCAGGGCATTTTTATATATTTTTAAAATTTTTTTTAGTAAAAAGTGATTTTTGGGTAAAATAATAAATGTTTTTAACGATGTTTGGTTTGAAACAGGCCATTTGGTCAATAAGATGGCCGTCGCTGGCTGCCACTACCTCTTCAAGCCAGTTGACTGGTGGCTCCTAGCTCCTACTCCATGAATCCTGTCTCCGAACCTATCAAACCTGTCTACTAGTTACCTTTTGTTTGTTTTTTATCAGTTTACTTTTAGATATAAGCAATCGTCTAGAGTCCAAATATTTTCCCACTATGTCCATCAAGTCGAAGAATTCTGAGGTTTCGACAACAAAGAATGGATGTTTTCTATTGGCATGGGCAATTATTTCTATTACATCTTTCTGTGTTATCAGGGATTCACCTCTTCTAGTTTTTTCCAATTACCGCGAAGTCACTGTTACACGGTCATTTTGGGTAAAATAACCATGTGTGACTAGGTTAAGCATTACTGCAATCATACCTTAATCTTATTTTGGTCACAGCAGTTGTCAAGGTATTGATTTCTGTTTGCTGGTGTGCCCCAAACCTGCTGTTGTCAGAAATGTATACAAGGCAGAGGCAATTTTACTAGCTGCTCTGTGAGAAATTGTTTGTCCCAAAGGAGCATTGCACCTTGTTCTTCATCTTCAAATTGGACACCACGATTGATACAAGCAAGAAGCTGCCAACTGAAATACATCTGTGAGTGGGTTAAATAAGGAAAATAAATTTGCTGCCGGAGATTTAAAGAGATTTTCTGTGTGTCTGAAGTTAGAAATATATATATATAACTGAGCTGCCTATGCTCAATGGTGGTAAAATTCTATTTTTAATTTTTTTATAAACTGTTATTTCCACAGTTATTGCAAACTAAACAAGTGTCAACCCTTGGCTTTATAAAACACAGGTTAAATTCCCTAAGAAAGATATCATGAAACTGCTGACGAAAATATTTGGTCAGCTGTGTGCTTGTCGACAAACTCCCCTTTGAAGTTTGGATACATTCAAATCCGGCGACAGATATGTTCTATTATGGTTGCCTTTCCTCCCATATGACTTTTGTGAGCTTGGCAAAGATGAAATGGAATATTTAACTTGCTGCATTCAAATTGTAGCCAATTTTAATTTAGTTCCGCCACCTGTTTTGCACATCAGTGTTTCCTGAGAGAAGTGTGTCACCTAACAACTGCGCCCTTCTGTGCGAAATCCCAAATGTTCTACATAAGGTATTTTTGCATACATGTACTTGAGACATGTTCTTTAAAACAAGCATGTACTTGGAAAGAATGTTGTCTCCTGCTCGTAGAAGGTTCATCGTAGTTGCCATGCCTCCTATTATTTAGAGGCCACGTTGGCTGAGTGGTTAGTCTGCTCGCCTCCCACCAAGGCGAACCGGGTTCAATCCCCTGCCGGGTCACTTCCAGAGTTTCGCATGTGGGAATAGTGCTGGACGATGCCGCTGGTCGGCTGGTTTTCTTGGGGATTTCCCGTTTCCCCCGCCCTTTCATTCCGGCGCTGCTCCATACTCACCTCAATCACCCTCATCGGTTCTCAAGACCTTGCTGTTAAAGAGCTATCCAAATCTCTTCTCTCACTCCTATTAATTAAACTGGGGTGAATGAGGCCTCTTAGAAATACCTGTTATCTATTGTATGATTGCAATTCTTAAACTGGTGGGACATTTCCACATGGTATTGTAAAGTCAGGGACCTGCATGAGAATTGAAACTGGCAAGTCACCTGCGAAAACTAACCACCAGACGTAAACAAAGTCTGTTACACTACTGTCAACATTTTCACATAAACAATTTTTTTTCCACTTGGAATTAAATTAATATAATGAGCACGATTTTGTTGGAGCTGAAAATTTTATCTATGCAGCAACGGGAGTCAACGTAAGCAGTAAACGTACAATGGTGCATACCTACCTTACATGGTTCTGTACGTCTTAGAATATCTATATTTTCCCCCGTTTTAAAAGTTAATCCACTATTCCTTTTAGCTTTCTCCACATTTTTTTTACCACAATTCTCTACGGACACTGCGTTTTTTCGCCTCTCGAGGGGACACGACAATTTGTGGATCAGCCATCGCTGGAAAAGGTAATAGCTATAGATGGTAGGTTATCGCTTGCATGGCACTTACAACATTTTGGTGGCTGGCACACATTCAAGGAGCGCTACAATCCCATATTTCCTGGTGAGGGTGTAGACTGTCACCTAGAACGTTTTGTGTTAATAAAACAATATTTGATGCCTCTGGCACTTACAATGTTTTGGTTTGGCACACTTCACACACACAAATAAAAATACATACGCTGGAGTCAAGCTGAGCTTATCATAATTACTCGCCTGACGTAAAATGGATTAATTTCAAGGGGCTATTTGGGAAAGAAAGTGTGGCAGCATAGATATAAATGAATAATGTTTATAAAAATAGTACTTATTACATGTTGAATCAGGTGTATTATTTAAAACATTGTATGAAGTACCTGTACATTCAGGTAGTAATTGACACCGCAGAATCACCAACGTTCTCATCTTTGCTATATGAGAACACTGCAGATGAATGATTTTCCATTGAATATTTTGCTTGAAATACTTTATTCGACACCCTATTATTAGTGTGTATGGCAGTGCAATGTTACTGTGTATCAGAAGATGCAAAGTGGAAGTTCTCAACTGTTGAGGCCTGAAATATAATATTCCTCCTTTCCTACTTATCATGTTTACCTTCCAAGCTTCACTGAATAGTTGATGTAAAATTATTTTAGTTATTGTTTGCTCACAATGAATTGAAAACACGACGATCGAGGGGCTGCAGCACATGAGAAGTGAGTGGTGTGAGGCACGAGATTTCATTCTCGCTCTGGCAAGTACTGCACGAGATGAAGCGCCATTTAAAATTAGAAGTTATTTTCTCTGATATGCAACGATGTTGGAAATAATCAGAATATGTGTAAAAATGTTCTTCGTGTATGAACTGACTTTTACTCATGGAAGCAACTGATACATTAGAGAGGTTATCGCTTATTTGGAGATGCTAGTTGTTTCCTTTACAAATGATTGGTGGGCAGGAAACTAACGGATACCTTATTGGCACAGCTGCTGTTGCTTTAGACATGCCTCCGGGCTTCTGAGCAACCAGAAACCCCTAACATAGGACATGGCATTTCAACATCACATTTCGTGGTATAATAATTTCCTTATATACAAAGTTCTTTCTGGGCTGAACCAAATTCACCGAACAAATATATATATCTATCACATGATCAACAAGAGATTTCTCAGTTTTTTTTTTGTGAAAATCATTTGGTGGTCAAAAGATGCTCTCTTCCTTGGTGCAGAAGGTGCTCTAACTTGTAATCTGTGAAGCCCAATTATTTTTGCCGGAAATTTAACATGCAGACTTGTATTTGGTATTTGGTAATTGCGTTCTGTAACAAGCTATATTTCCTGTTCCACACCTTTCTCCTTCCATAACTGTCGTAAATTCGGCATTTTATAATGTCCTACAATCTGCAGAGAAACAAGGATGTATTATTTTCACAATTTGAGAACAATAAAAATCAAGATGAACAATAACAAAATTTCTTTTTGAACACGCCGCAAAACACACTTATGTGATTGGACGTAGTTCCTGAACAATTCCATAAAGCCTCCAGTGCACGCGATCACGTTCCCTAACATACCCAGGATGCAACCACCGTCTTAAGAATAAGTAATCGCTATACGAAAACACGTAGAGGTTAAGTTCCGGCGCTAAACTAACATGCCACGAACAGTGGAAGTCAGCCTTACTAACCTCAATAAGAAAATATGTCACTTTCTTCGGGACATCATAACTTATAAACGACAAAAGCGTACAGGTTAACAATAACTTGAGGTTATGCTATAAACTAGAATATAAACAGCTCTCATTAGCCGACGAAATCAACTTTAAGTATAAAAATAGGTACTGCATAACATGCATTTTGCATACGCAAAACCTTAATTAGCCAATTAATCCTGCTACCTGATTTATCCCGATAAGCACATTTTTAAAATGTATTATGCTATTTATACAAAAATATTACGTTCAAAATGGCTGGTTACAGTGTGCAATGTGTTGTGCATCACACACACTTGCGGGAAATAAAGGAAAGAAAAACACTATGATACTGTTTAACTAATACATGCATTGCATATTTCCAACGAACACATGCTTCAATGCATAACTATTTTGGAAACTAGTATTGTACAGTAGATAAAGTTGTTTTATTTACATGAAAACAAACACATTTATTTAGAAACTGATACAATCTCTATTGTTGCAGCTCTCGTACCAGTATACCAGTCATACTGCAGAGAAAACTAAGGACAGACTACCGCCTATTAACCAACCGTGAGTATAGACATTTTGTATAGTATTTCAACAGAAACTCTTAGCTTACTGACGTCATAGGTGAAACAAATGTGAGGGGGACAAAGGGGTGGCCCTTCCCCTCAAATTAATATCCCGAAATTATATCTAAACAATAAAAACACAACTATAAAAATTAATAATACTAGATACCAATAACATTTTATAATAGTAAATTTTATATGTAAATTTGTTATTTATTTTTTGCATAAGCCGTAGAATGTCTGAGAGAAGAAAGTATGGCCCAAAAAAATGCACTGACATTTGTAAAAAAATGCAGCACGAAGAAGGATATATGTGATTGAAACGAGCTTTATACCACAGATTAGGTACATGACAATACACAGTTGATTAGGATTACAGAACTTTACATGATCTCTGTCCTTGAGAATTAAGTATGGTGTGAAGACCCCGCGTGTTGCAATCAGAGCCCCTGAACGCCGTGGCATGGAATAAAAGAGGACCTGGATATGTTCCTGGGGAATCTCCCTCCACGCGGTCTGTATGCGAGTCCACAAAGCATCAACAGTGCTTACTGGAGCAAAGGCAAAACCTTTTACAACATTTAGTCAAAGTGATCACATCTGCAGATGACTAACTGGATTTTTAAATATAATATAAATGTATATTTGTATAAAGCAAACTATTACAGCTTAGAAAATATGAAAAAATATTATTCAACGGAATATGATAAAACGGGATATCTTCAAATGGGGCATCTTACAACAAACTATTAGTTCCCTTTAACAGTTAGGCTACATTTACATTTCACGACTTTTGCATTAGTCACTTGATCATAAACCATACAGAAATATTCTGTCCATCCAACCTTTTGCATTTCTAAAAATTACTTTTACATTGACACTTTAGTAGTTTGAAATTCCAAATAAATTATCCGTTATGCAACACAAAATTATAAAATAAATAACTAGTTGATTTGGATTAATTGTAGTGATGGATTCAGCCAACTCATCCTAGATCTGTCGAACGTCGCTGGCAATGGACCTGATGCCTGGTGGTCCGGACTAAGTAGACGTTAGGCCATTTCGCCAGCACCCGAACTGAAGATTGAAACAAATTTCAGGTGCAGAGCCAAAAGTTGAATATAAATCGACCGAAAGCAGAGAATGAAAGTGAAAGTAGAACATAAACTGAAACTCTCTGTGAAAAAGCAAAATCACGACTTAATTAATGAGTGATCACGAACGTGTTACAAAGATACAAAAACCAGCTGTCACCAAACTTACCATAAAAGGAGGATTGAAGGAGTAACTACATGTAGTCAAACATCACAGACAGCAGGTCATCAAAAAAAACAGTCACCTATGCTGAGTTAATTACATCATTAATAAAAAGAAATACGTCCACTGCGACTACATATTTCACCAAAAACAAATTTGGTTTTAACTGCGACAAAACACGTCTATGAATAGCGAAGGAGCAGGTGCGAATGACATCGGGAGGACGCACCTCTCGCGGAGAGACGCAAGAACTAGCGCATCCCACATGGACTAATACACTAACATTTAGTTCGAGAGTTGCCGATAAATGGCACGGGGATATGCAAATGCAGCTCTGGACGGTACAAAGGGCACTTTTATTCTGTCAGGACGCCCACAGACTGTGGAAACAGCTTAAAATTTGCTGTGCAGAGAAATGGTTCAACAAGAGCTAAGGCACGGCGTGAATGAGAACAAGAATCTCTGTAGCTAAAATGCTCACGCCAACATCCTGGCATAAGACGACTGCTGCAGGCGTAGGCGATCTCGCAGCCACAGGCAGTGTGGAGACATTCTTGCCTGCCTGCACAGGTTATGAGCCTCAGAGTGTGTACTACAGAGCCCCAGGAAATAATTAAGTCTCAATAAATCCACCTAAATATTTTCTTAAAACACAAGAGTGTCTCGAAAGGTTAAAACAAGACAACTGTTAGTATGTCATCTTCTGTGATCAGGGTAAATATAGCGATATATTATTTATTGCCATAAAGCTGCTCTGTTTTGTGTGCACTGATATACTTACAGTTCTGTTCATGTCGTATAGCAGTTTAATTCGGGTGGATGTGAAAAAGTAATTATATTAATTTGAAAATTAATTTGAAAATAATTTGATATTATTAGTAATAATATTATATTATATATTATATATTAATATATTAATTATAAGACTATAATTTACTCTTACTCTTACATTGCACTAATCTTGTAAGTTTCAAATTTAAAAAAAAACGTTTTTTTATATTTGAATGTAAATATTTTAAAACTGTTCGTTTGATAAGTAATTTTTTCCTTCAAATTAAAAATAAAATATATGTTCTTTAGTTTTTCACTTTTTAAAATTATTTTCTGGGGCTTCTATAGGGCAGGTAAATTAGGAAAAAAAAGGGCCTTTAGCGGAAAGTTTAGGTATAGTCGTAATCGTTGTCATTCCTTATGTTTTTGGGTTGCTGAACACGAATCTGAGATTTTCTCACAGAAGTTTTGCCCGGAACATTGTTTTTTTTTTTTTGCATAGAACCTCGATATGTTGGCACTTTTTTTTTGTTTTCTGCCTATATCTTGAGAACTATGCGTTTTTTCGAAAAGACCATTCTATACACAATTAAAGTTGACAACATTGCTTACAATTTTTATCCATAACATATTTTTCTACGACCAACCGTTCCTCTCCTAGAGCGTGTCAAAAAATTCGGCAAAATTCCCAAAAATCGCAAAAACGCCATATTTCGACTTTCGACGCCCGATGTCCGTGGAAACAACTCATGTTATGATAGTTTTGACCATGCATGGTATTGAACTTTATGAAATACACTTAAAAATAAATACGGGGTCCGCTGAAATACACTTGAAATAAATATTGGGTCCAATTGTTTTCAAATAATTGTCTAAAATCAAATTGAAAGAAAGGATACAAATTAGTTGAAAAAAGTAAAAATCATGTGACCAGTTGTGCGCCACAAACTCATGGAAAGATGGTAAATGAATATTGGAATGAATTTTTAAGTGTTGGAATGTGGAGTTATGCGTCTTATCTCAGTGAGCCGTTGAAGACCCTTCTTTTTTTTTGTGTTAGATGGTTGCTACCTGAGGAGGGCCCCTCCCCATCAAGTACAGTTATACTTGTCCCTGAGGGCCCCGACCTAGTCACTGGCTCGTCAGTTGATGTTCGGATATTCCACTGTTCGTATATGTGTCCGGTTTTACAAGTTCGATTTACAGTGCTAACGTGAATGTTGCGATGTCGGTGTGTTTTATCTGTGACTTGCCGCTAGAAGATGGAGGGACAATAGCAACAGTGAAAGAGAAAGGAGTTGCATCGTTTATTGAAGCCAGTAAAAGAAGGGAAAATGGAAAGGGCGGTAGTTTGAGGGGACAAACGTCTGTCAAAGTGCATGAAAAGTGTAGGAAATCATATACAGATGATCGTTCCACTGTTGCTTTCCTGAAGAAACGAGACGCCATTACACCTCAACGAACACGATCAGCAGTCACTTTTTTTTCATTCAGAACTAACTGTTTCATATGAGGATATGAAATTACTGCTGGGTTTTGGCTGCAGGATAAAAAAAAAACCTCCAAATGAGCGGGATGTTGTGTACCAGGTTCGTGACACAACTCAAAGCTTGAGAAACAGTATTATGAAGGATGCCCAAGACGCAAATGATGAATATGGACGGGCTATACTTCGCCGGATTGAGCATGTTCCCGACTTGGTTGCATACGATGCGCAATACCACAAAAGCTGTCGTGCAAAACTGTCTGCTAAAGCAAGAAAACCGAAAGTAGTATCGACAAGGCGTGGTCCATTTGCACTTGAAATTGATGTTGCAATGGAATACACATACACATACCTTGAAAGCAGCAATGATGAATGCCAGTTCTCGTTAGATGAACTAATTGAACAGATAAAAGGAGACTATGTGCCAGATGCAAAAACAGCCAAGGCCAGACTTAAAGAGAAATATGGGGAGGATATAATGTTCACGACCAATAAGAAAAAGAAGACAGTTATTTGTTTTAAAAATATTGGGGAGAAGATACTGAACGATGCATGGTATCAGCAGAAGTGTAAGTCTGAAGCAGAAGAGAAGCTTCGTGTAGTGGAAGCAGCTGCAAAAATAATTTGCGAGGAAGTCAGATCGCAGGTTTATGATGTCAGCGAGTACCCGGCTCCAGACCGTTTTCTGGAAGAGGCGNGAGGAAGTCAGATCGCAGGTTTATGATGTCAGCGAGTACCCGGCGAAACAAGCACCAGAAGATGCGGACACGCTGATAGTCACAGAAGCGCTTCCACTGGCTAAATCCAATGAGAGTGTGGTCGTGGTGGGAGAAGATTTAGACTTGTTGGTGATTATCATTGGTTTGTGCAAGGAAAACAACGTTTTCTTCTTAAAGCCAGGAAAAGACAAAACTCCATCAAAAACATACTCTCCACTCCTCGCTGTAAAGAACAAGACTGTTGCAGAGAACATTCTGTTCTTACATGCTATGAGTGGCTGTGACACGACGTCAGCACCATTCAACCAGGGGAAATTGAAGTTTGTAAAAGCACTCACTAAAAATCGTGACCTTGCTGACGTCGTCAGTGTTTTCAAAGACAGCAACGCCACTCCCCAGACCATCGCAGCAGCCGGAGAACGATTTTTGGTCGAAGTATACGGCTACAGTGGGAGGACTCCACCCTCTCTGAACCACCTGCGCTTCCTTAATTACAAGAAGGCAGCGTTCAAGGCTTCGTCGAAAATAGCTGCGCTACCACCTTCAGCAGCTGCAGCGGCACAGCACAGTTACAGGGTGTACCTTCAAGTGCAGCAATGGATGGGGGTCGAGAAACGAGCTGAGGATTGGGGTTGGAAGAAGACCAGCAACAGGCTCGAACCAATCACGACTCTTCTAGCCCCCGCTCCCCTCGAACTGCTCAATTTGGTAATGTGCAAGTGCACCAAGATCTGTGCACGGAACTGCAGCTGCCTGAAGGGGGGGGGGGCTACAGTGCACTGATCTCTGCATCCACTGCGAGCACAGATCATGCAACAATGCAGCGGTGCCCCTAAGAGACGATGAGGACGAGGTCGAAGATTGGGACCTTCAAGTCGAACTTGGGATTCAATTGCAAACTGAGGAGGAAGCGTTAGTCACTGGAGGAGGAGGAGGAGGAGGAGGAAGAATAAACAGCTACGAGCTCTAAAGGTATGTAACATCACCTATAATTCCAAACCTTGTTTTCACATTAGTAGTACCATCAACTTTGTTTACGTATAGAAGAACCATCATATTCCTATATTTGTAACAATATCTCAAGTACGCCACTAATTCTATCCTGTTCTTTACAGATGTGTCTCTCCAACGACCCTCAGTCGACGAGTAAACCCCACAAGTTACGCCACAGGTTAATAACAGTAAATATTTCTGAAGTACATAGGTACCTACCTACAGCATATCCCTTACCAATATTACCAACTAATAACCACTAATACAAACTTTTCCTGTCTGTTCCAGATGAATGAATACCCCACCCACCGGAAAATACCCAATAAATGGACTGGACCTGTACATTCAAATACCTACAAATACCTGTTTTAGTTTCATCATTCTTCAAAACTGTCTTTTACCTGCAATTACGCAATTTATTATTAGTATTAAGTAATTTTGATGTAAATATAACAATAGATAAGTATAACTTTTTTCACTAGTTTGTCTCCTGTCTTTCAATTTGATTTTAGACAATTCTTTGAAAAAAATTGGGCCCAACATTTATTTTAAGTATATTTCATCAAGTTCAATACCATACATGGTCAAAACTATCACAACATGAGTCGTTTCCACGGACATCAGGCGTAGAAAGTCGAAATATGGGGTTTTTTTTTGCGATTTTTGGGAATTTTTCCCATTTTTGGCGCGCTCTAGTGGCGGAACGGTTGGTCGTAGAAGCAAATGTTAAGGACAAAAAATGCAGGCAATTTTATCGACTTTAAGTTTATATTGAGTGGTCTTTTCGAAAAAAACGCATAGTTCCCAAGTATAGGCAAAAAAAAAAAAAAAAGCCAACATTTTGAGGTGTTTTTCCAGAGAAACTATGTTCTGGGCAAAAAGTCTGCCAGAAAACCTCAGATTCGTGTTCAGCGACCCAAAAAACATAAGGAATGACAACGATTACAACTATACCTAAACTTTCCCCTATTTTTCCTAATTGGCCTAGCCTACTATGGGCCTCTTCATAGGCCCGGCTCCACGGGTAAGCCGTGGCTTCCACCTTCTCTCGTCGCACCTGTACAAACATGAGAAACATTGTTTAGAAATTACCTTCTGAGTTTATTTTTAAGTGTACAAAACAATTTCCATTCATTGTATTACAGAAATAGATTCAAGATGAAAACCTAATGTCTAACGAGTAGCTGCAGCTTGTAAGAGCACTCTTATGGACAAAAATGCCATCTATATTCAGTTCTCTGAACTAGGTGATAGTGTTCCAACTTTATCGAGTTTTGGTAGAGTAAGTGCTACATGAATGCCATCTGTTATCAGAGGTGTACATATACCATAGAAACCCGATATATTTAATACTTTAGGGTATTTAAAAAAAAGTTATTAAATAAATTATATGTTTCTACAGTCATTTGGCCAAAAGTCACTTGGGCTAAAATTATTTGACTTAATTTTAGGCCAAATATTTTTAGGCCACATGGTGGGTACCCCACCTTTTATGTATATTCAGAGAAGATGATACTAATTTAAAACATATTTTTAATGATTTTGTTGGTGGAAATATGTTTTATGATAAATTAAAAAAAAATTTGTTTAAAGGGTTGGGATAAAGTTTCTTGTTTTATTACTATCGAGATGAATAGAAAAAATAATGAAGGTAAATATAGAAATCAGATTAAAGAGTTTATAAAAGTCAGGGGCGATGACGATCATCTCTGAAAATGCGCTCAAAAATTCCGATCACATTTCATATGTAATATTAAACAAATTCTTTTCTTTAAAAAAAAAAAACAATGTGATGTAAAATTGCAGCGAGGACCAGTTGTTCCGGAGGTCGCTGCGACTGACTGGGGGAGGCCAGCTGATGCGTACCGACAGCGAGGCCAGCCTGCACTCACCCGACACCAGGTAAGCCTCGCCTATCACAGCCAGGCGTCTTATGCATCGCTACACCAAACACTCCTACAAATGTGGCAGAGGTATGCAGTGATCAGACCACTGGCCTGCCATCAGGGCGAACCGGGTTCCATTCCCGGCATAGTTGTTCCCGAATTTTCGCACATGGGAATAGTGCCGGATGATGCCACTGGTTGGAAGTTTTTTTAGGGGATCTCCCGTTTCCCTCGCCATTGTATTTTGGCGCTGCTTCATACTCACTTCGTTTTACCCCCATCTACTCTCAAGACCTCTATGTTAGAATCGCCCAAATCTCTCCACTCTCATCGAAAATATATGGGCAGAATAGGATCTGAGTCACCACATATGTTACAGATTAATGTGCACTTAATTCCCCAGTATGCTTGTCCATGGGCCATAGGCAACACCTGCCAACATCGAGTGCCGGAGACTGTACGGATATCTCGACCATTATATTAGACACATTTGTATTCCTGGTACACACCTGTCCACTAATAACATTACCTTTCCTGAGCATTCTGCACGCAACATTCAAGATAGAAGAGTGGCTTACAACTGATCACTGCAACCGACAGTGCCCCATGCACAACTTGTTGACAATTAGCACATGCACTACCAACATTACGTATTAGGAAATTGATATATAAGTTGCATATGAAAAAAGAATGCACATACAGTTCATAACACCATAAAATACTTTACTAGAATATACTTGTTAAAATGTTTTTAAGGTCAGTGAGTCTGTTTTTCATGAAAATTTAACTCTATTTCTACGTTGGATGCTTCAGAAAGCACATTTTGCAAAAAGAAAGCACTGATATCAAGAAAGGCCATTGTAAATAAAATTGATGTTGTTTATGCAAGACAATTCCTACAACCTCTACGTCTGTTTCCAAATTACTGCTTTCTATGTTGTTGAATATCTTCGTTAAGATCTGGCTAGGATTTTATGGCCAATGAAGCCTGACAAACGGTCAAGTCCAAAACATTTTTTTACCTGAATCCTTTATTTTATTGACTTTTTCTGTAATTTTTTAACTATATAACATTTTCTCATTAAATGAGTTTAAATCCATATATTTTTTTTGGCAGACATTATAATCCTCCAGCAGAACAGACAAAGAAAATGGAAGTAGAGTTTCTCTAAAATGCATGTACTTACGAATGATTTATAAAAACAAAAAGGTATTAAAAAAGTTAACAAAATACATAATTATCTGAGATCTTTCGAGTATTCCCATTTTTAGTATATTTTAAAGAACTTTGTTATCAACGAAATGTTGTAAATTCTATTAATAGTACGGGATATAATATTGTTTTTATTACTACCACAGACAAAGATATGTTAAATAGAAATATTGTAGTAGAAGATAAATCTATTTAAAATTGTTTCTTGTAGTAATATCGTTTAATGTAATTGTCAGGTTGTATTAGATAAAATGTCAATTATTGTAAAGAGGAAACACACAATTACTATTTAAAGAAATTCTTTAAATAATTCTTGTTAGAAAATTATTTTTAAGAAAAGAAGAAAATAAATAATTCTTGCAAAAAATTGAAATATGGACTGTAATGAAAAAACTTATACTATGCATATGTGTTACTTATATTTTCAGAGGTTTTAAATCAAAATAACTTACAACTTCAAACACAATGTGTGTCCTATGTTGAGAAACATTTACATTTCTGTCTTCTTGTACAGGACCATTTACCACTTTAAACATAGATAGATGTTGGAAATAATTATTTGTTGAAATAAGCCTGTTAATATAATATTTCTAAAATAAAGAAAACTTTGGTTTTGATATTTGAAAGACAGCAAATACTGAATTTATGTAGAATTTTAATAAATAAAAAACTTCTAATAAATATATTGTAACATGAAACCTTGTTTTAATGTATAAAAAATTATTTATGGAAGCTAAAAGAAAATTCATTTGTAATAAAATATTGTCATAAAATTTTTTCTCAGCATTAATTTTTATTTTTTTATTTTTATGTTTTAAGCTTTTAATATATTTAACTATATTTTATTGTTTGGATAATATGTAAATATCTGATATAACTTAATTGTTTTCCGTTATATTAAAATAAATTATATAATTTCTTTGTTGTTTAATTTTTTCAAATTTCTTATTTCTCTGTATTTTAAGGTTTTTGTGTACGTTGAATAATATTTGTATAAAACATTGACTTATTTTTAATATTATTTAGTATTATCCGCAATATTTAAAACCCATTGTTTTTAATATTAAAAATAATATTAAAATGTGTAATGTGTTTGTAAGTCTTTATTGTTAAATTACTGTTTAGCTTATTAGATCATTTTAAGTAAAATTCTATAATTCTTTCAAATAGATTTCTTTGATTGTATGTACATATTTTCTCATTTCATTCTATTAAATTTATTTTTTTATTAAAAAAGAGTAAACCTTTCTTTTTAATTGTGATCTTCAAAGTGTGTGATTGAAATTTATGTTAAATTTAATTATGAAAATTTACTTTAATTGGAAACCTGAACTTGAATGACGCCAGCCTTTTCTATCTACTAGTGCAGCTGAAATACGCCAAAGTGATGTCGCCTAAGTGATGTCTGCTTGTTGTAGTTCTGGTGACTCTGAGTACAACTACTCGCCTCTGCCGTCTCTGCCCGGCACAGCAGCTAGTCGAGCGAGTCCCAACACGACGACACCACCCACAGCAGTTATGTTCCCGCCAGTGCCCTACTCCAGCAATGCAAGAAGACACTCTCTCAGGCACCACGCAGACAGGTGAGTGAGGGAGGCCGTTACACTTCCCTCTGCTCACACCCACAACTTCATTACTCACCTGGGCTCATTGTTTCTAGTTACTCAATTGTGTGTCATTTTATGACTGCGATTTATGCTAACTGTAGCAGGAATTTTTCTACATAAATTGAATTCCAAATCTCAAGGCCGGTTTCACTTGCCTGTTTAAAGTATTGGTTACCTGATAATATAAATTCACAAATAGATGTTTTAATCACTAATTAGTCTCGCGCTGTTTGTCAAAAGACATTTCCTGGTAACGAAAGTGTTGGTTAGCTAAGTACTGGTTAAGAGATAAATCTGACAATCTGACAGTGACGTTTTGGCTCATGATTGGCTCCTGTTAGGTCGTCACCTGGTGTTTATGTTGTTCTGGTCAGACAAAGTTTGTTGTGAACACATTATAGGAAGCACTAACACTAAACAGTTCATATCAGAAAACCTCCCTTCTTTGTGATATCATATTAATTTCTAAGTTTGATGTAAATTACATGTTTCTGAAAACACGGCAGATGCACCAATGCAAATTCATGTAGTCTTTTGAGTGGTTTATGTAACATGTGATTCCAACAGAAGTTTTTAGAACAGTTGTTCTAAATCACTGTAGTTCGGATGCAATAATAGTCTTGGACGTTTACGAGGAAGCTTTTACTGATATAAAAGCAGTGAAACGTCTTCACCAAACTTCAAAGTACATTTCAGCTGATGTGCACTGTCAGGGGAGCATGGTTGTAACAGTCAACGTAGATAACTTTTGGCCAGCAGAAATAACAAAAGCAGATTGATCGTGATGCTTTAAAAATTCGAGCAAGTACATTTTGTAGCTGATCAAGCTGCAGGCGAGAGAAAACTGCAGTTACCGTTGGAAAATACATAGATATTTTGGTAATATTATATTTGTCGATATGGCTCATTCCTCAAAATGTATTTTATCCATGAAACCAAAAAGAGTTAACACAGAAACAAAGATAAATTCACCAAAAAGTTTGAACAAGTGCTCTGAATGCAAGAAACATATTTTGTATCTTCACGCCATGACAGGTTGACACATCTGCATTCTTTAGTAGGGGTAACACGAAGGCAGTTCAGTTACTAAACAAGCGGCCAGACTTACGGACAAAGTTTAGGGAGCCAAATACACCAAACAATGTTGTGGAGAAATATGGTGAATCATTGCTGTTAGCCTTGTACGGAGCACCAATATCTGAAATAACTCTAAACGAATTTCACTTCAAATGATTTACTATGTCTGTAGGGAAAGGAAGAGCGAGTAATTTAGCATCGCTACCTCCAGCGAAAAGTGCAGCTCGTGAGGATTCCTTTAGCGTGAACTGCCAGGTGCATAAATGGAAAGGCCTAAAGTTATTACCTAACCATTGCAGATGAAGGTTTAAAAACATCAAGCTCTCCGCCATAACCACTTCAGTGTCACCTGCTCCTGATACTTTGCTAAAAGAAATATCTTGCTATCGTGTGAGAGGGCGTGGTTGCCACAAGACCAGCCTAAAATGCTCCACAATTTGTGAAAACTGTCACGTGTTTCCTTCCTAAATTCTCCACCGACAGAATATTCAGTCAATGCTGAAAATGAAGACACCACTGGCGCTGGATGAAATATTTGTTTTCAAGATCATATGGTTTATACAGACCGGTAGTAATAGACTTCAACAAGGAAATAATTCCGAAAAAAGAAATTTCTGTTTTAATGGCTTCAGTTATGACCCAATATGACTGTCCTTGGTTTCCCCCCTCCGCTGAGGTGAGCTTNATTTGTGAAAACTGTCACGTGTTTCCTTCCTAAATTCTCCACCGACAGAATATTCAGTCAATGCTGAAAATGAAGCCACCACTGACGCTGGATGAAATATTTGTTTTCAAGATCATATGGTTTATACAGACCGGTAGTAATAGACTTCAACAAGGAAATAATTCCGAAAAAAAAAATTTCTGTTTTAATGGCTTCAGTTATGACCCAATATGACTGTCCTTGGTTTCCCCCCTCCGCTGAGGTGAGCTTNAAATTTCTGTTTTAATGGCTTCAGTTATGACCCAATATGACTGTCCTTGGTTTCCCCCCTCCGCTGAGGTGAGCTTCGGCGGTGATGGGGGAAAATGTGGAGACCAGTTCTTTATTGTTCGGCCACCTGGCGCCGGGTGGTCCCTCGATCCCTTCCCTTCCCTACCCTTCCCGCCCTTCCCTTCTTCTCTTCACAATGCCCTGACGAGCCCTTAGAGTCCAGTATGCGGTGTTTAACCCACTATTTCGGACCTTCGTAATGTGTTCGTGTTCCTGTGCATTCCAACATGACGGAGTTATATGCTGTGTGTGATCAGACAATATCAGAGGATAAAGCAGTGACTGTGAAGGAGAGGGGAATTCAAACATTGATTGAGTGTAGCAAGAGGGGATGTGATAAAAAATATCTTCACTTTCAAAAACTTGAGACTGTGAAACTACATTCAGCATGTCACAAAAATTATACAAGAGAAAAATGTGTGGCTGCAGCTGCGAAAGCTGGCCCCAGTGGACAACGGCAAGTGCGAGCAGTTCAGTCAGCGTTCAATTTCAAAAATCTGTGTTTTTTTGTGCTGAAGATGCCAGTGATGATTTCATCTCCAAACAGAAAAGAAAACCTATTGAGAGGCGTGAAAGTGTCGGTCTAGTAACTGCACTCCACTTGAAGGACACAATCGTAGAAACTGCTGCTGGCCAAGGGGACCAGTGGGGACATGAAGCAAGCACCCGCTTAGCCACCATGAGTGACTTGGTCGCCAGTGATGGAAGGTACCACCACAATTGCATGAGGAAGTTTTATAAACCTGTACACCAAAGAGTCACACCAGGTATACCCGAAGATGAGAATATAACTGCTGCAGTTGACCACATTAGCAATTATATTGAAAGCATGGAGGATGAATGCCAGTTTTCTGTGATAGAAACCCTGAAAGGTTTTACCGGCCCAATCCCTCATGAAAAACAAATGAAGGCAAGGTTGTTGGACAAGTATGGGAGTGACATTCTCATTTCTGTTGGTAAAAACCGAGAAACAGTAATCAGTTTTCGAAATATGGGATACAAAATTTTGACTAAACAATGGTACGAAACTCGAAAAAAGAATGAGCAAGAAAAACGTCTCCGAATAGTTGAAGCTGCGGCTTACATCATCCGGGAAGATGTCCGTTCAAAAGTGTATGCACTTGATACTTACCCAGACGCCCAAAACTTCTTGCAGAACTGTGAGGAGAACGTTCCTGTTTCCCTGAAGTTGTTGGTGGATACTATCCTCTCGAGAGGGAAGAAAGGGAAAGAAAAAAAAACGCAGAACAAAGACAATTTCTATTGTACACGCAATAATTGCAGCCACAAGACCCAGATCGTTCCATTTTTCACTTCAGGTTGAATTTGGTGCTCTCCTTTCAAGGAAGTATGGTTCTAGGGACCTAACAGAGACAGCCTATGGGTTAGGATTCTGCTGCTCATACAAAGAAGTTCGGAATTTTGAAGCATCGTGCATGAACCACCCTCAGAGCTCGGAGTATCCTAACACATTTTCACAGTTTGCAGATGTCAACGTCGACACTCTTGATGGCTCCAACACTTTCCACGCTATGGGTGGCATTCACTGCATAACACCAGCAATTTCTCCTAGTGACTGCTACTCCAAAGGCAAGCACTGTTGGGGAGTTTGGTGCTATTCCAGTTATTATATTTGAAAAAAGTGTGTCATCTTTTAATTACATTCTGTTTGAGGACCTGATGGAAAACCCTTTCAGCATGAACATCCAAACTACCGATTTACAGTGGATCCTAGGGAAATGGAAAGGAGACGATCTTCCAGGATGGAATGGTTACATGGAGCGGGCTACATCCTCAAAACCCTACAGTACCTCACTAACTGTTTGTCTTCCATTCATNAATATGACACCATTTATACATCACTTCTCACTGCAGCCAACAAATGCAAGGCCATCAATCAAGGCGTCTGTTTTGTTTCGTTCGACCAGCCATTATACTTGAAGGCACGTGAAATAGTAGCATCCAGCCCTGCTGATTCTGAGCTGAGTACAGTCATCGTGCTNAGCCATTATACTTGAAGGCACGTGAAATAGTAGCATCCAGCCCTGCTGATTCTGAGCTGAGTACAGTCATCGTGCTGTTTAGGAGGTTTTCACCTTATAATGTCATTTTTGGGTGCAGTTGGGTACATAATGGATGGTAGTGGTTTGCAACAGCTTTTTGGTGTTGCATATTCTCAGGCATCTACAGAAAAAATGATGGCAGGGCGTGTCTACTCTAGGGTAGTTCGGGCCCATACCCTCTGCAATTTGGCTCTTGGACAGGTCATCCTAACAAGCGTGAAAAGGAGTGAGGAAGAAACAACCGTTCAATTGGAGGCCACTGAAGGAGCTTTGCTTGCAACAACTGTTCCCCTTGAATCAAATCCTGATATTGAAAATGTCAAGCAAATGTTCGCAGACAAACTTGAGGAGCCTGAGTNACTGTTCCCCTTGAATCAAATCCTGATATTGAAAATGTCAAGCAAATGTTCGCAGACAAACTTGAGGAGCCTGAGCTCAATAGTCCCACTGCCAAGCTTTGGGTCCAATACTTTTATATGACAACCCTGATGAAACAGTTATTCAAGCTGAGAGGAGTGGAGACTGGGAACTGCACATCAACACAGTGAATAAGATGCTGCCTTACTTCCCTGCGAGTGGCTACTTTCTCTATGCGAAGTCAGCACAGCTGTATGTGCAGTATATGTTGGACCTTGAGAGTAAACTATCACGAATGGACTATGAAAGATTGGTAGTGCNACTGTTCCCCTTGAATCAAATCCTGATATTGAAAATGTCAAGCAAATGTTCGCAGACAAACTTGAGGAGCCTGAGTTCAATAGTCCCACTGCCAAGCTTTGGGTCCAATACTTTTATATGACAACCCTGATGAAACAGTTATTCAAGCTGAGAGGAGTGGAGACTGGGAACTGCACATCAACACAGTGAATAAGATGCTGCCTTACTTCCATGCGAGTGGCTACTTTCTCTATGCGAAGTCCGCACAGCTGTATGTGCAGTATATGTTGGACCTTGAGAGTAAACTATCACGAATGGACTATGAAAGATTGGTAGTGCNGCACAGCTGTATGTGCAGTATATGTTGGACCTTGAGAGTAAACTATCACGAATGGACTATGAAAGATTGGTAGTGCAAAGCTGGCTCACGATCAGGCGGTCTGACAAATTCTGGAGTGGAATTTGGTCCGACATGACTATCGAACAGACACTGATGCTGTATTTGAAAAGTAGCGGTGGTCTTAGTCATGGTCGTGGCATTTCAGACAGCACTCTAAGCAGGTGGATTCGCACCATGCCGATTGTTACCGCAGTTTCACAACAAGTGAAAGATTTGTGTGGGGTGTCATTTACCACCTCGGAACAACATGTTGATGCCACGGATGCTAGAGTACTGCGCGACAATACAGATGTCCAGAAGTTTGTGAAGTGGTTTGAAACCCATGATTCATTTCCCACTACCGAATTCGTCATGTCCATCAGCACAGGCATCCTGGCAGATTAGACCGTCAATTGCCATAGAGCTTTCGAACTTGGAAAGTCTTCAATGCTCAGCTTGGCTGGAAAAAACTTTGAGCAAATAAAGTTTGTCAGGAAGAATCGAGTCATCAACATTGAAAGATTCAAGTCAAAAGTGAACATTGGTGGAGAAGATATACCTGTGAACCCATATACGCGATTTTGCCGCATTGCCCTGCTCAAAAAGTCAGACGAGGAGTTGAAGACATACTTGAAGTATGAGCTGTGGTGCCGTACCCATTGTCACTGTTCGACGAACTTGGGATGAGGAAGACCCCCAAGTCAATCTTCTACGATCTTTTCTCTCCACTAACTGAAAGCATCAACCTGGATGAAGCTGTGTACATCATTGACGGAGGATTTCTCCTTCATCGCTTGGTGTGGAAGAGTGGGGAGACATACCAGTCAATTGCCAACAAATATGTGAACCACCTCAAAATACACTACAAGGGCCAGCTACTGTGGTTTTTGATGGCTACCCCGAAGGCACGTCAAAAGGTATCAAGTCTGCTGAACGCCTCTGACGGGCTAAGAAACACAGTGTGCCGGAGGTCGTTCTCAGCACGTTTATGACAGTGACGATGACCCAGGAGTAGTATCTATCAAACGATGAAAACAAGGGAAGACTGGTTACCCTCCTCACTTAGATATTTGAAAGTGAGGGCCTCTCAGTTAAACAATCTGATGAGGATGCAGATCACCTAATTGTCAGCACTGTTGTAGATGCTGCACAGAAGCATCTAGTCGTTGCTGTCGTGGGCGAAGACACAGATCTCCTGATTATCCTCACAGCTGTAGACACACCATGGACCAATATTTACTTCGTGAAACCAGGAAAAGGAGCACTACCATCGAAAATATTTTCACGCCACAGTTTCCAGAAACCCAACTCGGTGAAGAACAACCTGTTATTCCTCCACGCATTGAGTGGTTGTGACACGACATCGGCATTTTACAGGCAAGGGAAGAAAAAGTTTGTGAAACTGGCGGTGAAAGAAGAGCGTCTCTTGAACGAATGCAACGTGTTCATGAGCAAAAGCGCGGCACCAGAAGATGTCGCAAGAGCTGGATTACGCTTTCTGGTCGCTCTGTACGGAGGTAAGACAGGAGACACCCTTGACTAATTGAGGTTCGATCTGTTCGCCAGGTCGTTGGTGAAATCCAACTTCAACTTGGCTTCCTTACCACCGACCACAGAAGCTGCCCGCCAGCACTTTTGGAGGGTCTATCTGGAAGTGCAAATGTGGTTAGGGAACCAAATGGATCCCCTCATATGGGGATGGCAACCCTCCACCTTTGCCCTAGCTCCTGTTCCTACCTCCAAGGAACCAGCTCCTAAGTCCCTCCTTGTGACAATCTCCTGTCAGTGCACAAAAGGGTGCGCAGGAGCGTGCAGTTGTCGCAAGGCAGGGATAAAGTGCTCCGTCATCTGCAGGAGCTGCAAGGGGGACTCCTGCATGAACACGGCGAACATCGACGTTCTTGAGGATGCTGGTGGCTTTGATGAAAACTTAACGGAGCTGTTCGTGACACCAGGAACAGACACAGAAGAACTTGCCGAAGAAGAAGAAGAAGAAGAAACGTACATTGAACCACAGAAGACATGGGCCAGATCCACTGTTTAATTCATTCACTTTCATGTTCAGTTGTAAGAATTTGTTGTAAGATATTTAATGTTTAGTTGTAAGAATTTCTAAGAAGTTGTTAGAATTTCTATATTTAACTAATAAATATTAATGCTTTATTATCCAAAAATAAGTGCTGGTGTCTCAAATTATTCTTTCCCTGTTATTTCTGCAACATTTTTTGAAGAAAAATTACATTTCAAAGACAGTTGAAAAATTGGTTACATTTCGACGTAAAATTTAATACTGGACGTAGAATTTAATGCTCGACAACTTCTAGAAAGACGCTTTTGTGAAATAGAAGGCATTGTTAGTGATATTTCCATAAAACGAACGTCAAAACTATTTTTTTTCACTAAACCGAAAAAATAGTACAACTTTTAGGTTTGCCTGTACAGTCATGAGTGGGTCAAATTGTACATTTTGGGTACATATTCGACGCAGAATTTAACGCTCTACAACTTTTACGGAGACCACTTTTTGATCCCATTGAGTAGTTTCCGAGATATAGGCGAAAAACTGCAAAAAATACCCCTTTTATAGGCAAATTTTCCCCCAGAATCACCGAAGCTCACCTCGGTGGAAGGGGAAAACCTAGGACAGTCATATTGGGTCATAACTGATGCCATTTAAACAAAACTTTCTTTTTTCGGACTTATTCCCTTGTTGGGCATTTTTTGTGTCTAATACTACTAGCCTAATATGGTGATTCTAATCAGTGTTTTTACATAACAATGAACAGTTCAAGTAAACTTACCCCATTCTTAGTATTTTTATAATGCAACACTTACAATTAGATAATTGGTCAAATGTACCCACTATGTACCGAGGATAGAAAATGTATATTGGGATTTAGTTGCAGTAACTGAAACACTGCTATTTTTAAATGTCCCAAATGGATGCGTTTACCTTCGTAAACAATATGGATAAAACATATATTGTATTTTAATAATTATCTGTATGAAAAACAGTACTCCCTTGCATACTTAACTTTAAATAAGGCGATTAAAATTATGTAGCATCATTGGTGATTAAAATGTTATTTGAATTTTGACCCTAAATACAATGTAATAGGTAAAGCATATTGTTTTGATTTCAATAAGTAATAACAATTCATAAACAAATAAAAATGAAATTATTCCCATGAATTCAGTTTTATTTCTGTAAAAAAATCGGGATACCACTTTTTGGTACATGTAAAAAAGCATGTTGGGCTCAAAAACATTTTACACCATCTTAAAACTGCTATGACGGGAAAACTGTCGCATATACAACAGAATTGCTTGCTATATTTTTGTAGTAAATTTAATTATCTTAAATTTTTATCTTACACGTTTTTTTGCAAAATAAATATTAATGGAGATAATCACAAATATGTTTTTTTTGTACATTTTTTACCGTGTAGCGCAGCAAGCACAGCTCAGATCAAATATAACTTTTGATATATTATTCCATACATAAAAATGAAGGTCTGTACAGAAATTATCTCTCCGTGATTTTTCCCGAAGCAACAGTCTAAAGTGCCTGACCTACCCTAATAAGGTGACTAGGACTGCAAATATAACTAAGAAGTTTGATTTCAAAAACCCTATAATCCTTTCCTTTGTACAGCAAAGGAAGAAAGGTTACCTGGAACAGCATTTTGGCTCAAATAATTTCTTATGTTTCTAACTCTGCAATAAAGATAATTTGAAAACTCTTATTTGCAAAAATATCAAAAGAGCTAGCTGTACAGTATACCCAGAAATAATATATAAAAATTGTGATGCATTGGCTATTTCCTTAGTGAAGGTCCCAGAAACAAGTATGCACGACTATCCAGGGCATACTTAGATCTTGTAAGGAGAACATGCACACATTTGGGAAAAATATCCCTCTAATAACAAACAGCAATACGGCCATATTATAGAAAATGTCCTTTTAGCCAACCATTAAAAGCAGAATATTCCAAATCTCCTAGTGATTCTACTGTTCCATGTATGGGCTTCTGCCTGAATACTAAATATTTTATTAACTGTGATCTAATGAAAATAACTAGAACATGAAGTTAGTTACTGGTATAACCAACAGTTCTACATACCCCTGCACGAGTGTAAATCGTATTCAATAATGTTCTTAAAAACTTAGATTGTAGGTAGGCATTGACGTCTTGTTGATAGCAGTGCCCTAACAGATGAAACAAGAAACATATGCAACAGTAGTGAGACAATTACAAATACACGCGTGCCTTACCCAGGACTCGAACACATCAAACCTCATACCATAAACTAGCGTGCCACCAACTGCATTACGGGGATAGGATTCACGCCATTCTACTTTTTATGTAATCAGTCTAATGCTTTAGTAGATAGGGTTTATTATCCTATAATTTTTATGTGGCCGTCATTTTGATAATAAGTGTCTCAGACATTTAAATCATTATAATTTTGCGTGGTGGCCTTCTGTAGAACTACTGGTGTGCGAAACTTGATGGAAATTAGTTGAATGGCTCCGAAAATATGGCAGAAAAATAAAACATCCTCACCTGGCACTTTCTTACTAAAAGGCCTACCATAAAACTACTTTTTCGCCAAATTTGGTAGGAATTGGTATGACAAATATTGACAGATATGACAAATACTTAATTTATTCATGTAGCACTATGCTACATAACTGCGGACAAATAAGGATCCGTGTGGACACTAGGTATGAGTCCAACAGTTGCACTCGCGTTCCATCATTCCAGTGACAAGTAGATAACAAATTCCAGTAACGTGTTAATTTTGTAANTCCAACAGTTGCACTCGCGTTCCATCATTCCAGTGACAAGTAGATAACAAATTCCAGTAACGTGTTAATTTTGTAGCAGGTTAGTGTGAAACATTCCTCGTCTGTCACATAAACTAAAGATGAGGTGGACCACTTATTCGTTTTCTGTGCATCTACCCAACATTCACCTACTCCAAAGGAACATAACTGTCTAAGTCACGTGGTCAACAGTGATGAACGTGTTTGTTTATATCTTCAGTTTTAAATGACAATTTTATATTNAACTGTCTAAGTCACGTGGTCAACAGTGATGAACGTGTTTGTTTATATCTTCAGTTTTAAATGACAATTTTATATTAATAAAATACTTCCACCAATTTGAATTTAATCCAACTGCATTACAAATGTATTGGGGGAGGTATAAAAACATCTCAAAGCACTTGTTTACTAAACAGTATTCTAACCTCAAATTGTATCCACGCCTTTTTGCTAGCTGTATTGCCAGAAAAGTAGTTCACTGTTGGGACCCGGAGATTGGTTGTGCACAGCCAGCGAGATCGCTCTATCTCATCTTTAGTCTACGGCCTGCCCCAACGTTCTGGGAAATAGTGATTACGTTGTTCAATGTTCCAAAGCTTGGCATTACAAGAAATAAGTTGCAAATCAAGACGTTTCATTGCCAGGTGTGGTGGGGATGTTTAACAGTTACAAGCCAGACATTCCACAAAAAAAAAACTATTATTCATGCGCAGTAGTAACATTAATTATACTCAGGTTAGGAACAAAACGAGTTTTCTTATGGGGGAGTTTGGCATAGGGAGAATTTTTAATAAAAATTTTAAGCTAAGTGAATAATAAAAGATAAAGATTTTTCCTAGTTATGAAGTTATTTTATATTTGATTTATGATTATTGCAATTGTTTATTTTTTTAACGTAGAAAATAGAGACAGTCCGTTACACATGCGACACTAGCGCTTACCTAGTGGCGAAAAATTTTTATTCCCAAACTAAAAGCATTGAATATCCCAATCTGAGTAAAATCAACCTTAGCAGTAGTCAAGCGTTGGTTTAAGGGAGACAATCCAAGACGTTTCAAAAATAGTGGCATAAACCTTCGAGCAATCATACTTATAGTGTGCTCATTGGCTTTAGAGGCCGACCTCAATCAGCTGACTAGAGGCGTCATGGCGCAGTAAAGTCATTTGATACAATGTTTACAGCAATTGCGATGCCAAGTGTAAATAGTTTGCCATGAATTTTAAATAATATACTGCTCATTTACACGAAACGTAGTATGTACGAGTCAATTATTTGTGAAATATATTTGTATCGTTAAGTTTACATAAGTACTTATAAGTCGCNAAACGTAGTATGTACGAGTCAATTATTTGTGAAATATATTTGTATCGTTAAGTTTACATAAGTACTTATAAGTCGGGTCTTTGCAAACCAGCTAGTTGCGGGTGTAATTTTTAAAGACTAAATCAACAGCTTAATTCTAACGTTCGTTCGGTNGTCTTTGCAAACCAGCTAGTTGCGGGTGTAATTTTTAAAGACTAAATCAACAGCTTAATTCTAACGTTCGTTCGGTGCCGATAGTGCCTCGGTTGTAAAATTTGGTGTTCAGATGGTATAGGTCTTCCTTCAGCTGTCTGTTTCTGAATTAAATGTATTTGTGTTAACCTCTCGTTTGCATTTTGGTTTGTGGTTTTTTGTTAAAGCTAATCCAAATAGCCTTTTTAATAGTATGCAATTCAATAAAGGGGCTGCTTTTAATCATTTTTGATTTATGTGATCATAAACCACTATCACGTGTCACAGTGNATGCAATTCAATAAAGGGGCTGCTTTTAATCATTTTTGATTTATGTGATCATAAACCACTATCACGTGTCACAGTACAAAATAAGGCCATTTTATTCACGATAACACCACCACCAATAAAATTACTAAAACGTTTTGAAATATTTGCGTACATCCATATGCAACACAAGAATTTGCCGTTTTTCACTTAGGAAAAACACCTTCACGCGTATACAACTAGCATCCCCTAACCTCACCATGCCCCTCGTCAGCTGTTTCTGGTGCAAACTTCAATATGTATGACGGTATCAGCCATCTAGGTATACGTGATCGAAGNGCCCCTCGTCAGCTGTTTCTGGTGCAAACTTCAATATGTATGACGGTATCAGCCATCTAGGTATACGTGATCGAAGGCATAAACAATGGAAAGTGTTACCCTCATAACACGTTACCAAATAGTAACCGTTTATTATAAATCTTACGTTAAATAAGGCCTATCTCTAGTAGACACATTTGATTGTTGTAATAGAAACTTTCAGCATAAATAAGTTTGGTCGAATTTTGCCGAACGGTATGGTAGATGTGAGCAAATAAACCTAATTATTTTTATGACTGAGATATTTAAAATAAGTGCCTTATCCATTTAGGTTTATTATGTCTACAGGGACTACCACAGTATTACGTGCAACATTTGCAGGGAATGGGTTGATTAGTTTTCAACATACTATAACATAAAAGTTTTTTTTGTGCTAGCTTCTAAAATGGCGGACTTACCTCAATATTAATTTATAAGTTAAATGCTTACATGATGCACAGTCAACATAAACAATTTGGTTTAAAAATATTTCCTGAAATATAACATACATATCACCCTACATTTAAAAACAACCGCCATTTTGAAAAAAGCTCTTGGCGTAGTTGAAAAGTTAAATTTTCTTAGCATGTATTATATGTCTTTCGAGGTTGGAAAAATTCGGGTGACACTTTCAAAAGATTTCAGGGGGATACACATACATACACACAGACAGGAAAATGATTTCATAAGCCTGTCTTTCCTTCGGAAAGTAGGCTAAAAACTTCGCTATGAAAGTTGAGTTTAAAACANGAAAATGATTTCATAAGCCTGTCTTTCCTTCGGAAAGTAGGCTAAAAACTTCGCTATGAAAGTTGAGTTTAAAACAGCCATACTACCAGGCCAGAAGGAACTTCTTTATACCATTCACCAACTATTAAATTTACTGTCATTGAACAAAATTTATTTCTGAAACAGTGCTATGAATTTGTATCCTTAACAACTATACAATAAAACATGGCCAGAANGAAAATGATTTCATAAGCCTGTCTTTCCTTCGGAAAGTAGGCTAAAAACTTCGCTATGAAAGTTGAGTTTAAAACCGCCATACTACCAGGCCAGAAGGAACTTCTTTATACCATTCACCAACTATTAAATTTACTGTGATTGAACAAAATTTATTTCTGAAACAGTGCTATGAATTTGTATCCTTAACAACTATACAATAAAACATGGCCAGAAAAGTTTTATGTAAGAATGTGCAAAATACTTATTAGTTACAATTGAGGTGCCAGCTTTCTTTCTGCCATAAACGGCAATACCCATAGCTTAACACGACTAATCCTTCATATTATTTCCTTACAGTGAACTTAAATTATATGAGAACTGGATCATTTATGAAGATAATCAATGAACATACAAGCTTTTCATGAGTTTCGGTACCTGCATGAAATGCATACATGAAACTGCAGTTAATTTTCCAAGTTGGATGTTTCCCCTTACTAAAGCACGAAACGACAACATTCATAATGACTTTATGATGTACTATTTTTGTCAGATGGTAAATAGTTGTGCACATTTTCGCATTTGAACATTCTATCCAAACCATGTGTAACAGAAGGGGATGGGGTGACATTTCAGTCTCGAACATTATCATTTAATAACTGAAGTAGACGTGGACATAATTAATTATTAATTATATTTGCAAACATGATTACCAATTGTTTATTACAAAGTAGTTATTACGGGAAGCTTACTTAATGAATGCTTTTTTTTTGGAAAATTCACTTTTTAAAGAATAAATAATTTAAACACTAAATTTTAATAAAAACGGAAACTCTTTTAATTTGATTTTTATAGCATATAAAAAAAGGTTTATTCTAACAAAATATTTCTCAGTGTTAAAAAAAGTGGATGCTTTCTTCTTTCACAGGCAACTTTAATCGAACTTTTATTGGTGACTGTACTAGTTTATAAAGAACTGTGCATGTTGCACAGTCTGTACAGTGCGGCCCTAGGAGCCACTTCACTTCTACCTCAAACTACCGTGCTGACCTGCGGTTTGCTNTTATAGCATATAAAAAAAGGTTTATTCTAACAAAATATTTCTCAGTGTTAAAAAAAGTGGATGCTTTCTTCTTTCGCAGGCAACTTTAATCGAACTTTTATTGGTGACTGTACTAGTTTATAAAGAACTGTGCATGCTGCACAGTCTGTACAGTGCGGCCCTAGGAGCCACTTCACTTCTACCTCAAACTACCGTGCTGACCTGCGGTTTGCTNTGCACAGTCTGTACAGTGCGGCCCTAGGAGCCACTTCACTTCTACCTCAAACTACCGTGCTGACCTGCGGTTTGCTTATTGTTGGCAGGCGTGGTGATCACCCAAGCTACCAGAGACGGGAACCTGTATCTAAACTGCCCCGGCCCGAGCTGAGGACCAGGTTGGTATCACTGCTCTTCTCTTATCATTCATAATACCCAATTTCCTTCTCTCTTTTTCCAGCCCAATCATTCCTGTTGACTAGTGGGGCAGCATGCCAGACTCGCCTTCTGTGGCCCGTCGGTTCAAAGAACTTAGAGCTAGGGTTTTACATCGTACCGATGTGAGCTGGCCATGACACCTCCCGATAATAGTGGCGAATCCTGTCAGATTGCAGGGAGCTATCACCCCACTCCGAAAAATTAAAACTCGGCTTCTTTGAAGAAACATACTACAAAATATGTGTTATAATTAGTTGATGTTAAACATTAATCGGTGCAAAACGTGAGAACACACGAATCTGATCAGAATATATGACCGAAACATACAAATATGAAAAAGCTGAACGTCATTTCTATTCTCTAGTAAAGAAGCTTCCAGCTCAGCCTGCAATGAGAAGTATGTAGAGGGACTTCATGTATGCAATAGCAATCCTTCCTGCAGAGAATCACACACTGACTGTCGCCA
This sequence comes from Clitarchus hookeri, assembly GCA_002778355.1. Classification (NCBI taxonomy): domain Eukaryota; kingdom Metazoa; phylum Arthropoda; class Insecta; order Phasmatodea; family Phasmatidae; genus Clitarchus; species Clitarchus hookeri. Next base: position 166,128 of record NQII01004552.1, read on the forward strand.
CAAGAAACAGGCAGTTTCAGTACTGTGAGCGTATTAACGAATGCTACATGTTGTTTACAGTAGGTGTCATGGTTGTGCTCCACCATCGTCTGTGCAGTCGACACAGCAGCATACCATAGACGCTTGTAATGTCTATTTGCGGTATCGACACACCTTTTTAATCAAACATTTGGAAAGTCACTCCACGTATCATGTGTTTTGTTGTTTTCTAAATATGCCGTGTTCCACACGTGTTTTATACTTTAATATAAAATAACCTTATTTTCGGTTTTGTTTAAACTTTATTTATTTTTCTTTATAAAATATAATTTTCCATTTATAATTAATGTGAATAAAAACCGTGAGAAAATATATATGTTGGTAATGCCTGGTAAGAAATAGTCCTTATGTAAAATATTATTACACTGAGTGCGCACAAATGCGGTGAACTGTCCGTTTGGTGTAATTTTCCAGACTTAACCAAGCTTTGCTTGCGTGATTCGGAGGAATATCGTGGAAGTAGAACTCAGCAGGGTTTCAGAAAAGTGTGACGTGGACTATAGAGAGCGTTGCCTACCCGCCACTACACTGCTGAAGCTGTATGTTTGTACACTGAAGAGCCAAAAAAACTGGCACACCTTCCTAATATCGTGTAGGCCCCCCCGCGAGCACGCAGAAGTGCCGCAAGACGACGTGGCATGGACTCGACTAATGTCTGAAGGTATGCAGGAGGCATTGAAATCTGCGCCAATTTCAGAAAGGGTTTGCTCGTCTGTCACGTTGAATGATTCTCGTCAGTAGTCGTTTATCCCGTTCGTTCACGATATTTTTTCCGGCCGGCCGCAGCAATGTCGAAGGTTTGCTGTTTTACCGGATTCCCCATATTCACGGTACACTCGTGAAATGGTTGTACGCGAAAATCAAAATTTTATCGCTACCTCGGAGATGCTATGTCCCATCTCTCGTGCGCCGACTATAACACCACGTTCAAATTCACATAAATCTTGATAACCTGCCATTGTAGCAGCAGTAACCGATCTAGCAACTTTGCCAGACGTTTGTTGTCTTATATAGGCGCTGCCGACCGCATCGCGTTACTCTGATTGGTTCCATACCTCTGTTATTTGCAACGCACGCCTATACCAGTTTTTTTTGGCTCTTCAGTGTATATGTTTTACACAACTACTGTGGTTTCTGACTCTTTGCAACAAGAGGGTCAGTTTCGTTAAGTAGGTCATACTGCTAGATAAAGCAGCATCAAACGTTCCCAAGTTCTGGCGGTAAAAAAAGTTGTCTGCAATAAGAGGGTGGCCACCCCTGTTTTTTTTATTGTGGTGTGAGTTATTAATGAGAGTTGGCTCTTAAGTTGAAAACCCCAAAAACACAAAAGAGTATTCATAGAATTGTGACGTAATTTAAGTTTTTTCCAATATTTTGAAAAAATTAAATATAATAACTTGATTTCCAAGGGGTTGTATCTCCTTTGATAGTCAGTTTAGGAACTATGTGTCCCATATACGGAATGAGAATATAAAAGAATACCCCAACTTTGAAGGTCTATAATATAAAAACTAAACATCCTACAATCTTGATTGACCAATCAAATGAACCGTGGAACCGTTAAGTTTGTGTACCATACATTCATGAATGTTAAATGTGACCACCACGAGCGGCCCGAACGGCATCTACGCGATAATCAAACTCATTCCACNGAGCGGCCCGAACGACATCTACGCGATAATCAAACTCATTCCACACTCTTGTCAGCATGTCCGGTGTTACGGTTTGGATGGCGTCCGTAATTCTCGTCTTGAGGTCGTCAATGTTAGCCGGCAATGGTGGGCGAAACACTTGATCCTTTATGTACCCCCATATAAAATATCGCATGGGGTTAGATCCGGGCTTCTTGGGGGCCAGTGATGAAGAGCTTGGTCACCAGCTGCTCCTCGACCAATCCAGCGTTGCAGCAACGTCTCAGGTATCCGCGAACAGCTAGGTGCCAATGGGGTGGCGCACCATCCTGCTGGAAAATGAAGTCCCCCGCCGCCTCTTCTAACTGAGGAAACAACCACTCTGTAAGCATGTCCAAATAAGGGATTCCCCTAAAGTGAACGTGTTTTGCGCTGTATCCAAAGACACTGTTTTCGGCCCTTTCTTTTTTCACGAGCCCACTTTTACTGAGAACAACATGGTGACGAAAATATCAAACAACTAAAAGATAATAACTTTCGTAATATATTTAGTGTAAATTTAAGAATTTTAACATAAAATTTTAAATGGTAGATGTTTTAGAAAGTTATTTAAGTTCAAAGGTTGGTATAAAGTAAAGTGTTTGTAGAAGATATGTGAGCATCATGTTCCAGTTCCTTTGAATATTGAAACTTGGTTCCGTTGCATTACAGTGTTCGCTTCTGCTTATTTCGACATTACATTGTATCTCAAAAGTTAAAATTAAAATATATTCGAAGCAAATAATAAATTTTAAAAAATGTTTCTCACGACATGCTGATGACCTGTAGCGTGTTGCATTTTTTTTNTCAATTTTGATATTTTCGCGACAAGGGATATACATATAAGTATTTTGTATTTACTTTGATAAGGTTTGAAAAGAAATTTTCCAATGTCCTCATATATTTCTTCAGACTATTATTTCCTGCCACAACGAAAAAAATGTAATATGCAAAAAATGTAGAGCATAATTGTTAATCTTACTCTTTTTATACTCCTTTGTTTTGAAATACATGCTTCATGTTTTTCAGTTTGATTCCGCTGGAGAGAACAGTCAGCGACGACGACATAGCGTCGCAGGCCGAAGGAAGAAAGGTGAGCATATACGTTCTACAATATCGACTGTAGTATGGCGGCAGATTGGCAGGCAGCAAGGCCCAACCAGCTGCGAGCAACTGCCGCCCTTCCACTTAGCCACTCCCTCCGCTCGCATATAGCCCATTTACAGTTACTCCACACTTTTCTGAAGCCCTGCTAAAGTTCTACTTCCAGAATATCCCTCCGCCTCATGCTAAAAAAGCTGTCTAGAAAATTATGCCAGAGAGACAGCACACTGCATTCGTGCGCACTCAGTGTAATCGTATTTTCCATACAAACCATTTCTGACTAGGCTTTACCAACACACCTATTTTCTCACTGTTTTTATTCATATTAACTCTAAATGAAATATAATTTACTGATAAAATGTAAATTAAATTTCAATTAAAGCAAAGCCAAGATACTTTAATGTTAACACAAGTATAAAACTCTTGTGATTCATGTAATATTTAGGAAACAAACAAATACGTGATGCATGGCGNAGCCAAGATACTTTAATGTTAACACAAGTATAAAACTCTTGTGATTCATGTAATATTTAGGAAACAAACAAATACGACATGCATGGTGTGAGTTTTCAAAGGCTTGATTCAAAAAGTGCGAAGAAACCGCAAATAGACTACTCATTAGCCTACATTAGTAAACACAAATTACAGTTAATTTATATTTTTCTAAGAGGCGCCTTATAAAACTGTAGTATTTGGTCACTTAAATTTGTAAAATAAAACCTTTCTAATATTTATGTGCAGTACATACACTGGTGTGTCAAAATAACTGGAATAGACAAGTCCCTGAAAAACTCAATGCAAGTCCTTTTTTGTTCATCAAATAATGCATTTTCTACCTGCATACATGAAGTGACAGACATCTCGGTAGCTCATACTGTTGTTTCACATTAGAACGACAGGTTATCATGATCTACGCAATTTTAGATGTGGCCGTGTTAGGAGCTCGGGAGACGTGTCATACCATTTCCGCTGTAAAAGTGACATTTTCACGTACAGTAATTTCACTAGTGTACCGCGACTGCAAGAAAGTAGTGTATTTTGGGGGGCTGTAGTGGCAATGCATTTGTAATGAGGCATTGAGGCTCGGTCGTCTTCTTACTTCGGCTCGACTCTGGACAATCTACTGCGTTCCTCCGCTAACATTATCAGCAGATTGTAATTTTTCCACTAGTCGGTTACCGTACGTGTTTTAAGGCCATAAGANGTTCCTCCGCTAACATTATCAGCAGATTGTAATTTTTCCACTAGTCGGTTACCGTACGTGTTTTAAGGCCATAAGGTAATCAAATTAACAATTTTAAAATTTTTGTATCATTTTAAAAATTTGTTTTTGATTCAGCAGTGTACATAAATGTAAAACATGGTAATCATTTATATTAAATATGTTTTTACTAAAAAATTCAGTACCACTAAAATTATTTGTTTTATTACTAAATTCATAACAATAAATTACTTCACACATGTATTTGATTTTAAGAAATTAAAACCATCTGTTTATTTTTAATTTTAATCCATTATGAAAATATTTCACAAAATATTGTAGAACCCTGCAAAAGAATCTCCCTCGCTCTCTCTTTCAGCTATTGTACAAATATAAATTTATCATTAATTTTTTTTAGTTTTTACATTTTTACGAAACACGCAGTTGAAAAATTTTCCATAATATTAAATGCGTCTTTTTGAGACTTATTCGTGCATCATATAACAACCTGTTAATTACTCATTGTGTATTCTGTACTCCACTCTCCATACTGGGTTTTTCTTCGTAGGCATATACATATATATATGTACACACATATTAGGGATGCCACAATACCAATTTTTCTTGATTTTGATTCTCGATGCCTCTGTAGAAAATCTACCTCGATTCCAATTACAATTCCAAGAAGATTTTGTCAATAATATTTCTCAACTAAAAAAAAAAATAATATTAACTCACTGAGAATAGAAACATGAAAACACAAAAAATCTGAATCAATGTATTGGAAAATTAAAGAAAACCTCTATAACCGTTGAAAACTTAATAGGGTTTAATGTTTTAAGGGCTCACGAAAATATAGACAGCTTATAGGTATGTTAGAAAATTTGTAACTAGACTTGTAACAGTTTAAGTATGGTTCGCTAATGGATTGTGTAGCGTCGTTTGTATTGAAGATATGAATATTATCTTAATTCTTTCATAGTCATTGAATGCAATTTATGGGCGCTTGTATTGGTTCTGGGCTAAAGCCGGATGTGCAGTAATGTGCAGTAATGTAGAATAAATTCATGTGTGCATGGGTATTGTAACAACGACATGCACAAAGGCATGATCGTTTATAAAGTACGGTCTCATCTCGAATCCTATGCCGCTATCGTGGAAACTATATTTTTTTTAAATAAAACCTGGAGTTATTGACACAAATCCAAATTATTACATTTTAAAAAATGTTTAATTAGAGCAAAATCAAAAGTACACAATCATTTAACTCGCATTATAAACATTGTTTTGTATTTGTATGTATAAACTGACTGTGCTTCCATGTGGACATTGCGTGCTAGCGCGCGGATTGATACCTATGCTGCAAGTNTTGTATGTATAAACTGACTGTGCTTCCATGTGGACATTGCGTGCTAGCGCGCGGATTGATACCTATGCTGCAAGTAGTCCCTACTCCAGCCCAAGGATCCTCAGTGGTTCTCAAGATGGCGTGTCTGTATGTCTCGCTTGTGTGCTCTACCTTTCTGGTTCAGTATCCGGCAGATATGTGTGCATATTTCTAACAAGTTTGATCCTCCGGTTCGAACAAATCTCCGTGAGAACTCCAACTATAGATTTATGGTCTCTTTATTTGTATGGTACATAACATTTCCGAGCACGTGAAGATGCTGCCCGCCAATACCATCGTTGAAATCCACTCAATGCTTCAACAACGTTAGTTTAGATTCAACTAAAGTTTGATCATAATTTCAACGAAGTTTTGATGGTGATACTAGCATTTTTATTGTGCTTTANGTTTAGATTCAACTAAAGTTTGATCATAATTTCAACGAAGTTTTGATGGTGATACTAGCATTTTTATTGTGCTTTAGTGCTCTCTAAAACTCGTTTTGTTTTGCTTACTCTACAGAATTATGCCACATGACTGATCAATTTATTTATTGTTCTTATTTTTATGTGAGGAATAATGGTTCGTGGAAGTCAGGCTGTACCGAGGCAAACAGTGCGTTATTTAATGTGTTTTTCTTTTGTTTAAGAGTTTGGTTGGGCAATTTTTTTTTATCTTTCGTCGCTGTGATTTCAGTTGTTGTTGGTTTCCTTCCATTTTTGTTCTAACAGCAACATAGGTTTCAAGGTTTTTTTTGGTTGAAACTCGAATTTCAGGAAACAAAACTGAAACACCTAAGTGAGAGGATTCAATCCTCAATCCTTAACCACCATTCCTGAGTCAGGGTCCAAGCTGCTCACCACGTGGATGCTTTAGATCTCCAGCTAGATGCAGTAGAGAGGGCATTCAATTCCCTGTGTAATGATTTATTACAATTGGATCCACTTCCTGACGAGTTCTATGAAAGGATTGTCACAACCAAACATGATGAATTATTCACTGTGTTGTCGGACACTTGGTGCCTCTCAACTTCTTTTCTCGCAAGACGTGGTACAAACCAAACCAACGTCAGATGACGTTGGTCTGCCTCTGAATGTAAGGCTCCCCATAGTGAATCTGCCCATCTTTACTGGCCAGTGTGAGGAATGGCCAATATTTTCACAACTGTAACAGGCTTCTATTCACAGTAATCAATCATTGGCTTATGTTGAATATTTTCAGTATTTAATGAGATGCCTCATAGATGGAGCTTTTGGGAACTTTTGACTTGTTAGTATCTAAACCTCAGGAAGTTGAAATTATATATATGTGTAATTATTGATTTGCCCAGCCAGTCAACACCATGCAACTCAAATCTGTGAGACACTTTGTCAATACCTTTCATGAAAATGCACGGACTTTAAAGGGTTTGGGCTGCAACATCACCACAGAAAATTCAGTGCTCGTCACTGTCCGTCCAAATGAGAAAATTGAATGTTGAAATGGGCATCAAATTTGAGAATTCTCGTCCAGAACTAAACGACATAATGCCTACTGTTTTAGAAGTTATGGAGTTTATGCAGGCTCTTGTCTCGACAATGGATTGTGCAGTTGATGAAGGGACAAAGTAAAGTACTGGTCATGCCTCTCATCAAACCACTCAAGTCAAATCATCTCACTCATCCCAACAACAGAAGTCAGTATTTGTTACTCAACACAAAACCCTTTGTAATCTGTCAGTAAACCAGTCATTCACCAACAGAGACAAACAACTACACAAAACAAAAAACTCTGTTTCAATTGCCTTGGAACATCTCATGTGTTGGCCAATTGTACTTCATCTCAAACATGTTTCCGATGCAAGCANTGCAGGCTCTTGTCTCGACAATGGATTGTGCAGTTGATGAAGGGACAAAGTAAAGTACTGGTCATGCCTCTCATCGAGCCACTCAAGTCAAATCATCTCACTCATCCCAACAACAGAAGTCAGTATTTGTTACTCAACACAAAACCCTTTGTAATCTGTCAGTAAACCAGTCATTCACCAACAGAGACAAACAACTACACAAAACAAAAAATTCTGTTTCAATTGCCTTGGAACATCTCATGTGTTGGCCAATTGTACTTCATCTCAAACATGTTTCCGATGCAAGCAGAGGCTTTATACACTGCTCCATGTTGAGGGCAAGTCAAATACTCTTGAGTGTCAAAAACCCTGTGCCTGAACCATTTGTAGGTGTATCCTCAGCCCGGGGTCACACGTCAGTTGTGCTGTTCACTGCCTTGGTTACTCTATATGGTGCGAATGATAGACCACATGTAATTCGTTGCTTACTGGACAATGCTGCTTAGGTGTCATTCATTACAGTTTCAGCTGCTACAGTGTTGTCGCTTCAGACGCATAGGGTCAGGGAAAAGGTTTATGGTCTCTCTGAAGGCACAGTGAACTTGGAGCACTTGATTGTAAAATTCAGATTGATTCTCATCGTATTTTCAATCACACATTGTTTGTAGTGTCTTAGATTATGGCTAACCTGCTACGAGCCGCTGTCGATCCCTCTGTACGTGCCCAACTCGATTCTCTCCCACTGGCAGACTCTCAGTTTGATAGACTAGGTTCTGTTGACATTCTGTTAGGTGCTGATGTCTACGCATGTCTCTGCCTGAGTGGTCGATTAGAATTGGGATATCACCTGCCAGTCGTGCTCGAGTCTAAGTTGAAATGGGTACTCCTAAGCGAGTACCCTATGNGAATTCGGATATCACCTGCCAGTCGTGCTCGAGTCTAAGTTGAAATGGGTACTCCTAAGCGTGTACCCTAAGTCACCTACCACCTCCAACCAGGGACTGGTTTCCATGTTTGTGGGAATGGAGAACTCGCTTGATATGATCCTCAAACAATTTTGGAAAGCTGAAGAACTACCTCTTATATCTGCACAACCACCGGAGGCTGACTACTGTGAAACACACTACCTGGCTACACATTCACGAGATGACTCTGGTAGGTACACAGTGTGACTACACAGTGTGACTCTCTTTCAAATCTAATGCTCGTACTCTTGGTGATTTATATGTAAATGCTGAACGTCGTTTCTATTCTCTACTAAAGAAGCTTCCAGCTCAGCCTGCAATGAGAAGTATGTAGAGGGACTTCATGTATGACTATTTTTCTTCAGGTCACAAGGGCAACATGTTTCTGCAACCCAGCTGTTTGATGGTCAGAAAACTCAAAATTGTTTCATTTCTCACTATGGTGTGTTGAAAACTTCCATCACGACCACTAAATTGATGTTTGTTTTTTATTGCAGTGCTAAGACCTCAAATGGTAGTCCCTCAATAACCTACAACTCTCAGGACCGAAGTTGCAAGTAGTCAGAAGTCATTTTGCGATTTAGGCTGTATACTGTTGCCTTTTCCTCTGACATCAAACCAATTTACAGACAAATATTGATTCATGAAGCTGACCAACCTTATCAACTCATATTCTGGCGTGATGATCCTTCTCTCCCACTCTCAGTATTCCAGTTCAACACTGTAACCTATGGCTCATTACCATAACCTTTCTTGGCCATCCACACCCTTCACCAGTTGGTGTTTGACGAGGGTTCCCACTATCCGCTAGCTCAAAATGCTCTTTAAAGCATATATTTGTTGACAACATTGTGACTGGTGCCTCCTCAGTAGAGGAAGGCAACTTGTTTAAAAATCAATTGATTAACCTACTATGCCGAGGTTGGTTTGAGCTCCGGAAATGGTCTCGTAACCAGTCACAACTTCTGGATGATGTACCTGAATGTTGTTGTAAAATTCCCAAGATGCTTGACTTCTCGTCTTCAGTAGAATCCAGAAATGGATGTTTCTCTTACCATTTGAGTATTAGCACTGGGGTCCCAACCAAAAACTTTGTCTTGTCTCAGAATGCTAGGATATACAACCCCATTGGCTGACTGTCTCCTGTGATTGTGTGGGCGAAAATTCTGATGCGATGGCTGTGGACCCAAGGATTGGGTTGGGATGAACCACTACCATCACCAAGCAAGAAGTGGAACCAATTCATTGATGGTTTAGCCAGTGCATAACTGTATAGCTTCTCGGATGCTTCGAGTGAGCTTATGTAGCAGTTGTGTATCTGAGGAGTATCGACAGTCAAGGGAATGTATGTGTGCTTCTCATAATGGCCAAATCACGAGTGGCACCACTGAAACAAGGGTCTCTCTCCTCGACTTGAGTTATGTGGTGCCCTTGTATTGGCAAAATTGATGCACTACTGTCATGCCTTTCTAGCTCACAATTTAAATATTGTTGCCACTCATAACTGGGCTGATTCTAGTGTTGTTCTGTTCTGGACAAAAACTCAACCTTATGTAATAAAAAAAAGCGTTGCAAATAGTGTTACTCANTGTCGCTTCAGACGCATAGGGTCAGGGAAAAGGTTTATGGTCTCTCTGAAGGCACAGTGAACTTGGAGCACTTGAATGTAAAATTCAGCCAGCCATTGATTCTCATCGTATTTTCAATCACACATTGTTTGTAGTGTCTTAGATTATGGCTAACCTGCTACGAGCCGCTGTCGATCCCTCTGTACGTGTCCAACTCGATTCTCTCCCACTGGCAGACTCTCAGTTTGATAGACTAGGTTCTGTTGGCATTCTGTTAGGTACTGATGTCTACGTATGTCTCTGCCTGAGTGGTCGATTAGAATTCGGATATCACCTGCCAGTCGTGCTCGAGTCTAAGTTGAAATGGGTACTCCTAAGCGTGTACCCTAAGTCACCTACCACCTCCAACCAGGGACTGGTTTCCATGTTTGTGGGAATGGAGAACTCGCTTGATATGATCCTCAAACAATTTTGGAAAGCTGAAGAACTACCTCTTATATCTGCACAACCACCGGAGGCTGACTACTGTGAAACACACTACCTGGCTACACATTCACGAGATGACTCTGGTAGGTTCACAGTGTGACTACACAGTGTGACTCTCTTTCAAATCTAATGCTCGTACTCTTGGTGATTTATATGAAAATGCTGAACGTCGTTTCTATTCTCTAGTAAAGAAGCTTCCAGCTCAGCCTTCAATGAGAAGTATGTAGAGGGACTTCATGTATGACTATTTTTCTTCAGGTCACAAGGACAACATGTTTCTGCAACCCAGCTGTTTGATGGTCAGAAAACTCAAAATTGTTTCATTTCTCACTATGGTGTGTTGAAAACTTTCATCAAGACCACTTAATTGATGTTTGTTTTTGATGGCAGTGCTAAGACCTCAAATGGTAGTCCCTCAATAACCTACAACTCTCAGGACCCAAGTTGCAAGTAGTCAGAAGTCATTTTGCGATTTAGGCTGTATACTGTTGCCTTTTCCTCCGACATCAAACCAATTTACAGACAAATATTGATTCATGAAGCTGACCAACCTTATCAACTCATATTCTGGCGTGATGATCCTTCTCTCCCACTCTCAGTATTCCAGTTCAACACTGTAACCTATGGCTCATTACCATAACCTTTCTTGGCCATCCACACCCTTCACCAGTTGGTGTTTGACGAGGGTTCCCACTATCCGCTAGCTCAAAATGCTCTTTAAAGCATATATTTGTTGACAACATTGTGACTGGTGCCTCCTCAGTAGAGGAAGGCAACTTGTTTAAAAATCAATTGATTAACCTACTACGCCGAGGTTGGTTTGAGCTCCGGAAATGGTCTCGTAACCAGTCACAACTTCTGGCTGATGTACCTGAATGTTGTTGTAAAATTCCCAAGATGCTTGACTTCTCGTCTTCAGTAGAATCCAGAAATGGATGTTTCTCTTACCATTTGAGTATTAGCACTGGGGTCCCAACCAAAAACTTTGTCTTGTCTCAGAATGCTAGGATATACAACCCCATTGGCTGACTGTCTCCTGTGATTGTGTGGGCGAAAATTCTCATGTGATTGCTGTGGACCCAAGGATTGGGTTGGGATGAACCACTACCATCGCCAAGCAAGAAGTGGAACCAATTCATTGATGGTTTAGCCAGTGCATAACTGTATAGATTCTCGGATGCTTTGAGTGAGCTTATGTAGCAGTTGTGTATCTGAGGAGTATCGACAGTCAAGGGAATGTATGTGTGCTTCTCATAATGGCCAAATCACAAGTGGCACCACTGAAACAAGGGTCTCTCTCCTCGACTTGAGTTATGTGGTGCCCTTGTATTGGCAAAATTGATGCACTACTGTCATGCCTTTCTAGCTCACAATTTAAATATTGTTGCCACTCATAACTGGGCTGATTCTAGTGTTGTTCTGTTCTGGACAAAAACTCAACCTTATGTAATAAAAAAAAGTGTTGCACATAGTGTTACTCAAATTCAGGAATGGGTTCCTTCTCTGTCTTGGAAACACACTGCTTCTAGTGGAAACCCTGCATATTGTGCTACTCGTGGTATACATCCAACAGAGTTTCTTGCTCATGATTTGTGGTGGCATGGCCTGGGATGGTTAGTGGGCCCACCTGAACAATGGCCATTGTCTCGAGTGAATATGGGTGCAGATGAGATCCCCGAACTAAAATCGTCTCAATTAGTTCTGGTGAACATCCGTGAACCTCCTCAAGAGCTTCTCTTGTTGTGAAAAATGTAATTGTGGCGTAAACTTGCCCATGTGATAGCGTATCTGATGCGGTTCATCAACCACAGTAGGAAGCAACATCGTGCCAATGGTCCCTTAACCTCTGAAGAATTGACACAAGCAACCAACCGTTCTTGTGTGCAAGTGTGTTCAACATTTACATTTATGTGAAGACTTGAAACGGCCTAAGTGAGGAAAGCAATGCTTCACAGGACTACAACATTTGGTACCAATATTAGACCCACATGGTATGCTCAGAACGGATGGTCATTTGTCATATGCAGATATTGAGTTTTTAGCTTGGCATCCTATCAACCTAACCAAAGCCCACCCTGCAGTTGAAGCCCTGGTAGACCATACCATTTAAAGTATTTGCATCCTGCACCACAGCTGCTGCAGTCTCTTATGTCCAGACAATTTTGGGTTCTCTCTGCTAGATCGTTGATTTGATCTCGAGTCTTCAAGTGTGTTTGCTGTTTCCAGTGTTGACCTGCCGACAATGCTCCTCTAATGGGTGATTTGCCTGCTGAAAGAGTCACACCTGCCAGTGTTTTTGAACAAATTTGAGTGGACTACGCAGGACCGATCGCTATACTCCTCAACAAGTCACGTCGTCGTACAACACAAAAGGCTTATCTATCAATATTTATTTGGTTCTTCACCAAAGCTGTTCACATTGAGGTTGTGTCTGANTGATTTGCCTGCTGAAAGAGTCACACCTGCCAGTGTTTTTGAACAAATTTGAGTGGACTACGCAGGACCGATCGCTATACTCCTCAACAAGTCACGTCGTCGTACAACACAAAAGGCTTATCTATCAATATTTATTTGGTTCTTCACCAAAGCTGTTCACATTGAGGTTGTGTCTGACCTTACTGCAGGCAGTTTCATTACTGCCCTGACATGGTTTGTCTCAAGAAGGGGTTTGTGTACCAGCCTCTACTCAGATTGTGCCACTAATTTTGTGGGTGCCTAAAGGTAGATTCATCAGTCCTTCATGCAGCTTTTGAGATCCCATCATTGATAGGCTTCTCGTTATTAATGGTGAAGAGAATGCTTGAAATGATCACTATGACAATGAGAAGGTTGTGACGTGACCAAGCTTGGCTACGGCGAAAAAGCCAACTTGATCTGCAGTGTTCCCAGAGTTGTTAAGTAAAATGTGGGTGCCTGGCGCCACAGCTCTGCGGTGAGCTGATGAGATAGGGTCGTTCGTCGACGGCCTAGGGGCTCTGGTGAACACTCCGTCAGACACACTATGCCGAGGTTGTCGGCCACCTCGCACGCCGTACTTGATTATCAATAAAGAAACAGTGATGCTGGTTGTGAAGGTATTTATTACCCTGTTATGTACACTCAACTACACAGAAGGCACGTGGCCTGAATGGCCCGGAACTACAAGCGACCACGTGGTCTTATAACCTGAGTCTCGAGATGCACTTTTGATTTCCAAT
>NQII01004552.1:179674-198648 GCA_002778355.1 Clitarchus hookeri
AATGTTGAACACAATACCCCCTTCTTTCTGGGAGTCGGAGCATCATGGAAAGGGATTACTCAATGACATGATAAATGCTCTATCTTTTGAGTTGCATGCACCAGTTTATAAATTCCTAGACCCAGGTAAGAGACTAAAAGAGAGACTTGAGAGAGGTGATAAACCTGTTAATCCATAAGATGAAGCTGCAATGGAGCATGATATAGCTTATCATCACCATAAAGATCTAGCTGAAACAAGGCATTCAAAAGATTGTTAAGCTCAGATGCTGATCTCAATGAGAGATTGTGGGCTGGTGTTACTGGATCTGCTATGCATATTAAACGTAAGCTGGGCTGGGTAATTAAAATGAAATTTTAAGTATTAGGTATAAAAAATAAAGTAAACATCAAATTTCAAGTTTCTGATGNGGGCTGGTGTTACTGGATCTGCTATGCATATTAAACGTAAGCTGGGCTGGGTAATTAAAATGAAATTTTAAGTATTAGGTATAAAAAATAAAGTAAACATCAAATTTCAAGTTTCTGATGAGGAGCTGGAGGGTTTGAATATTGATTCTTTCCTGACGAAAGACTAACTGGAATACAAAAACAAGAAATTGAAGGAAGGCAAAAGTAAGACTATCACAGTCTCAACTCCACAGCTTAAGAAAATGTCTAAGGAAATGAAGACTGGAAATGGTTTGACATCTCACAAAGGCGGATGTTTAACTTTGATTTTTGCAGCATTGGGAGCTCTAGGGGCATTGGCAGGAGGTGACTCATAAATCGCTACATTAGTAATTAATAGAAGAAAAAACCAGGAATTGGAAGAACAAAATAGACATAATTTAGCAATGTAAAAACAAGGCAAGGGGGTGAAGAATGAAAAAAAAAAGAAGTAACTCCACTCAGTAACTTTTATATTGATAAAATGGTTATAAAATTAAACATTAAAAATTTTTGAGGTGTATTTATGATTGATAAGCTACCCAACACGCCACTCGACAAGGAATATGGGATTGTTAACCTAGATGTTTCAAAAAACTCTGAAACACACTGGGTATGCTACTGGAAAGAATCCAATAAAGCATATGTTTTCGACTCATTTGGGGAGATCCACCCCGGGAATTGATTGCGTATCTCGGGGGTAATATTATTTATAACGAAGCAGAATTCAAAATTTCCACCAAGTAATTTGTGGCCATTTGTGTGTCATTGTGCTAAATTACTTTTTACATAATTTAAATTTCCAAAAATTATTTTACTATTAATAAACGGTGGATATATGTGGAAATGCATTAATGACCTCTTGGATTAAAGATAAAATTAAAGAACACCGGATAATTATACAACTACAGAGAAGATCAATCCTAATGATTTTGTTTCCCACCCACAGTTCACTGACTTTATAACCACACTGACAAGAAATAAAAGATCCTTGGATAAAGCCTTTCTTACCTACTTGGAAGAAGATAATAATATAGATTTTGAAAACAAAAGGCTAGGAAATGTGGGAAATCCTATTGCTCCTAATGATGCAGTCAATTTAGAGTACTATCAGTCCAACAGAATTGACAGCATTCATTTAGTTGGGAAATACAGTTCAAAGGACAAATTATTTACCTGGGTAATAATCAAACATAGTACATTTTTATGAGGAGTGGAAGAGTAAATGAGATAATAATAAAATCAGAGGATTATGAAGGAATTATCCAATTATACCATAATTTGAAAAGTGTTTCGATGTAATGCCAGATGGTAAGATACTTTTTAAAATTCCAAACCCTTTCAGTTTATCTGAAGGCACAGTTGTGTTTTTTGAAATAGTTATTGTATATAAATATATTTAAAAAAAATAGCAGAGGCTGTTAGTTTTTAATGGAAATGCTTCCATTAAAAGCAAAGGAAAATGTGCTAATAATCTAAGGATTTAAAAAATCTTTAATTTTATTACGGTACTTGCCATTATTCAACTCACGAGTCGTATATATGGCAACAAAACCATATTCCTTATCCCAATATTTTGAACAAGTCTCCCTAAATTTATGAAATGGAATATCACCACCAACAAAATCGCCATGAATATGTTTAAGATTTGTATTGTCTTGTCTGAATATGCAAAGAAAATTGGCATTGTCTCTTATAAGCTGTTTAGGCACTTTTGAATATGTCTGAGCTAAATAGAAACAATAATTATCTTTGTGCCTACCGCGAGTAAAGAAATCTCTTACTTTGTCCTGATTTTCAAGTCTGACATCATCAAACACCAGAACAGAGTCATAACAACATTCATCCACGGTAACCATTTCTTCATTTGTAGGGAAGCAGTACGCTATTGGTTCAGTTATTGAGTTTGCTGCTACCTCTGTATCTTCCTTTAAAGTGATATATTTTGGTTGGTTCAGACTTTTTGAACACACACAGAGAGTACCAAAGTCCAACCATCCTGGGGCATATATAACATTATCAATCATAAGTGTAGTTTTTCCACAATTACTAGGGCCCACTATCAAAAATCTAATATTATTAGGAATTAATTCTCCATGTCGTTTTGTCAATACAGTTTTGTCTGGTATCTTTATTTTAATATCTCAGTCTACCTGTTTCATGTTTCTTGGATAATTCATTTATTTAATAAAAATTTTTTGTTGTAATAAATGAGTAAAGTATTCAAGCTAACAGATAAAAAATCAGTGTTGAAGGAAATACTGCATTATACTTTAGAGATAGAGGAGATATTGCATACCTAACACCTAACATTTCCCCCTGTGAAAAAGAGGCTCTATTTTATAGACCTGGGTGGTATGGAAACATCAGTTGAAATTCCATTTGGCCAATATAGTTTAAAAGATCTTGTAAAAATTATAAATACAATTCCCCCATTTAATATAGTTCCAATAGGTAGGGGAGAAAATAATAGCGTACCCCTCGAGCTGGCTAAGACAACAAAGAGGGTGAAAGTAAAATGTGTTTTTGATTTACGGTTTTGAAAATGGGGTTCGATAGGAGAACTTTTGGGTTTCACAGAAAATAAAATCCTGAAAGCAAATCAGTGCCATTTTGGAAACAAAATTCCATAATTGGTTTCCTTTGAAACAATAAATATACACTGTAATATAGCTAATGGTATGACATTAAAACATGGTGAATATAAACACAGATAAACTATCATAATTGCTACATTTAAACCAAGGACGACATTTGGATTTGGTGACACAATCTATTATAAACCTGCTTATCCATTATTTTTTCCGTGCAAACATCTCAAGTAAAGGAAATAATAGTTGAAATTAAAGATGACAAAGGTAAGTTAATAAATTTTGATTCATCAGAAAGAACTGTGGTCTTGGAGATGAGACCGTAGATACTTATTTTTATATTAAAGAAAAAGGTATTTTAGGTTGGAAGTACTCATATAATAATTTTCATGGTTATTTGTACCATTAAAGTTTCATATTAATAAAAAACAAAAGAATATAGGTCAGACTTGTTGATAAATGCAATTGCATCGTGTATCTGACTTCAACACACAGCTCACGTTCTGTTGGTGTAGAAACAGGTTTTCCGCATAATGATGTGGTCGAGGTCGATGTATCTGCGCTCTAGATGTGATTCATTAAACCATTCGACAGGACTCGCTGTATAAATTGTATGAAGAACCTCGTCTAGGGTCTTGCCAGTTTAGGCTGAGCGGATAAATTTACAGTGTGGGTGTGAAGGCGCCCGCATCCACCCTTTATGTTTATTAACTGAACCGTTCCAAATTTTAGCTAATAAAATAAATGCTAGTACTCTTAGCAGATATCTAGGAGTAGCAGATGCAAATATATGGCACCCCTTAAAGCCCACAAAAAAAACTCTCTACATCATTCAGTATTGTATCATACGTATAGCTGGGTAATCACGGATGGTGAAGGCGCCACACCATCTGAGAGGGGGTACTTGAAATTAAATAAAAAAAACTCCTCCACCTCACCACTTAAAAAAAAAGGCCGGCCAAGGGTTGAGGTGGGGGAGTTCTCCGAAAAAACTGAGTTTTGTTGTCGTCAAATTAGACTGTAATAATATTTTTTAAAAAAGGTCCCTGTCGAGTTATTAAGTTGACCGTAAACCTTTTCCAAATTTTCCTTGTAATATAATAAAGATGGATAATATCTCTATAGAAAGTGCGATAAAAGATTTACAAAAAGAATTAGGTGTTTAACCTACTTTAGTATGTCGAATTTGGAGGTGCATATCCAATCTTTTAATTATACTATGTTGCAGCACCTTTTCGAAGTCAGAGCGGTAGTTGTGTTTTAACGGTTTCACAATCATTAAAACTTTATAGAGACATGAATGCAAATGAAAATAAACTGATGTCTAATTATACGAATACCTGCATTTACTCTTTTATAAACAAAATACAATGCCTTTGTGTGTCACCACATTTTTCCGTTCCTTTATACACAAAGCTTGTGCCTCCCCGATTAACACCAATTAACACTTTTCTACTGAAAATCTGTACATATCTGTCTGGTAAGGTCACCATAAAATTTCCTGAAGTAACTACCACTTTGAGGCCGTATTTGATTTCTTTTATTTCGGCGTGGTTTATGAGGTACGACTGACCTATTGTGACGTCGTAAAGTTTCATTAAATGGCGGGTGCTGTTTAATGCACTTAGCAACTGATCCATGTTTTGTTCTTTATTATACATTTTCATTTCTTTAAATAAAAAAAAGTGTCGCTGCTAATTATTAGAGTACCTTTTTCTAAACGCAAATTTCAACGCAACTTTTTTGCACTGCATGCGCCCGCGCCCGAATCGGTATTATCATAATTTATGGTTATTTTCAAACAATTAGTTTTAGAAGTGGGCTGAAAACGGATGGGTGTTTTTAACCCATTAACTTTTAAAAGTGGTTTGAAAGTGGATGGGTATTTTTAACCTATTAACTTTTAAAAGTGGTTTGAAAACAGATGGGTATTTTTAACCCATTAACTTTTAAAAGTGGTTTGAAAACGGATGGGTATTTTGAACCCATTAACTTTTAAAAGTGGGTAGAAATGTATGGATATTTTTAACCCATTAGCTTTATAAAGTGGTTTGAAAACGGATGGGTATTTTAAACCCATTAGTTTTTAAAAGTGGGTTGAAAATGGATGGGTATTTTTAATTAATTAGCTTTTAAAAGTGGTTTGAAAATGGCTGGGTAATTTTAACCCATTAGCTTTTAAAAGTGGTTTGAAAACGGATGGTTAAAAGCTATGGTGCGCCAGCGCTGCGTTCGAATCGGCATTTTATATATATTAGTCATAACATATATTTTACTAATATGGCAATGATTAAAGAGGATTATGGCAATATTCAATAGTGTTTGGAAGATTAGACATGCATTTTGTAAATAATTAACAATGTATCTTTGATGTGTTTACAGTGCAGACCAAGAAGTCGGTGGCGCAAGTGAAGAGAGTATTTATATAGTCCAAATGGAAATTACTTCGTACTGAATTGTGATGTAGGATTATAGTCTAAATAAGTGGTGTTACATGTCTTATAAAGTTTATAAAAATGTTATATTCAAGCTGAATTATTTTTTAGTTGTACAGAAACTACGGAAAAAAGTGCTTTTGTGGAGAATTTAGCTTCTACACAGATATTCTTTTTGGAAGCGGATGTCCAAGTATACGAATACTTCTTCAATGTATGCTTAATTAATTTTGTCGTAAATTGTGTTTGGATTATCAGTTATGTGCCAGAAGCTGATATCAGGTTCCACAGAACTTCTCTCTGCTGTGACAATTCTGTTATGATACACTTTAAAAACATAAATCAAGAACTTGGATTTAGTAGCACATTATTAGAGAGGTAAAAATTCTTCAATCCCGGACATTTCCGCAATACTTGTTACATAAATTTTAGTGGCACATTATTATTCCTAACATCAATGTTAGTGAATTTGTGCTATAATGTTACATACTAAAATTTTAACATAATGACTTCATTTTGCTACGTACCTAAACATTAAGAATAAATAAAAATATGTAATGTTCACAAAATTCTTGTTCCTACCAATAACCATCCTGAACCCTCGTACTATGCTGTTTATTTGCAGCTACCAACTACTTGTTAATTACCTTCAATGAAAGAGCGCAGTGACCACCATAGTTATGAATCAATTAAGTTGCTTACACTCAATGTTTCTCTGAAAAAAACTTTCAGGGATGATGGGGAATGCGGAGGAATTCATTAAAGATAAGAAACCCTGATTTTGAAACGCCACAGTTGAAAGTTATAAATCAAACCCGTTTTGGAATGCTTAAAAAAAAAAAACCAAATAACTAAACGTATTCAACATTTTGTAAATGTAATAGTTTAGTTACCTTCGAGCTAAGAACCCAAAACACACCACAGTAACTTAGAACAATACTAAACTCGTCTCTCAGGATTAACCATTTCCGAATGATACATCTCACCATCTAATTGGATTAATATTTCTTGTGTCCCCTAAGCCTTGTGTTGGTACGCCTGCATGTTGACAAGGGTTGCCTACACTTCCTTCTACATCCTGTCTACTATGATTCTCGCTTCTGAAGCTTTTCACGACGAGGGTTTTGTATCTCAAGTTGACGCATTAAGCCTTCTCCGTTATCCCTGAATATTTATAACGTCATCATAGAAACAATCTGTATACACACTTCATTTCTAGAGTATTCTCACTACATCACAGATTTTGTCTCGAAGACTTAACTAGGCATTGAAAAGGAAAGAAGGGGTGATGCTATTTGTTTTTCTCAAGGAGGTAACTATTTTATTTTCTTAACATTTAGGTACCTAGTTGTATATTTACAATACCAATGCCGCGTCAGTTAACAATCCATAACTGAGATCCTCTCCTTATCAAACTGTAAACATCCCAGTATGGCATCTATATCAACTATCTGCATAACCAAAAGACTTTGCCTAGGCAACCAACAATCCTGCAGAACCAAATTACTTGACATATTTGGGTGGAAAGGTTGATTGTGACTTTATTAATACAACCCCTGCATTACATTTCTGTGCCATTTCTAAGCATTGTTAAGAAATGTTAGTTTTACAAACAGAGCTACTTCTGATGAACTGATGTATACTGGGAGGTAATTTGAATGCAAACATCACGAGCATGATAGACATGACAACAGTTACTTATAAGCATCTGTATTAATGCTTAAGCTCTCTAGAGCTGATATCGCCGTGGGAGGGAGAGTATTCTACCTGGAGCACTCAGTCGGTCGTGGTACTGAACCATGATCACCGCGCTATGCGAAAAAGAAGTCGAGTTAAATAATGGTCTTTGACAACTATTGAGATACCTTTCAGTGATAGACATGCTCCTGTGAAGATGAAGTTCACTGAAGAGCCAAAAAAAAAGGTATAGGCGTGCGTATGCAAATAACAGAGGTATGGAACCAATCAGAGTAGCGCGATGCAGTCAGCAGCTAGATCGGTTACTGCTGCTACAATGGCAGGTTATCAAGATTTAAGTGAGTTTTAATGTGGTGTTATAGTCAGCGCACGAGAGATGGAACACAGCATCTCCGAGGTAGCGATAACATTTGGATNAGAGGTATGGAACCAATCAGAGTAGCGCGATGCAGTCAGCAGCTAGATCGGTTACTGCTGCTACAATGGCAGGTTATCAAGATTTAAGTGAGTTTTAATGTGGTGTTATAGTCAGCGCACGAGAGATGGAACACAGCATCTCCGAGGTAGCGATAACATTTGGATTTTCGCATACGACCATTTCACGAGTGTACCGTGAATATCGGGAATCAGGTAAAACATCACATCTTCGACATCGCTGCGGCCGGAAAAAGATCTTGAAAGAACGGGACAAACGACGACTGACGAGAATCATTAAACGTGACAGACGTGCAACCCTTTCTCAAAATGGCGCAGATTTGCCTTGTGGAACGCCCTGCAGGATTCATGGTGTGAATTGCCTCCTGCATACCTTCAGACATTAGTCGAGTCCACGCCACGTCACCTTGCGGCACTTCTGCGTGCTCGGGGGGCCCTACACGATATTAGGCAGGTGTACCAGTTTTTTCGGCTCTTCAGTGTACATGCACAACCAAAAATTTGAAACATTTATGTTCTTTGTGATAAAGTTATATGAGCAGGTAGGTTGTGTGGCCCTCACACCAGGAGCTCTGAGTGAGGCACTGAGATACAGTCTAAAACGTCTGGTGTCAGCCATGTTGGATGTATGCCCTTGATTGTAAACATAGTTATTGGCCCTGGATGACCTTGATTTGGAAAATAATTGTAAAAAGGGGGGGATTTAAAAATCAAGAAAATTATTTTGAGAAATTTATAAAATTAAATTGTAATATTGTTTGAAGATTTAGTTTTTGGTGTCCTTCTTGCACTTTTGTACAATGTCAGCTATTTTTGTTTTTGTGTTTTACTACCAGAAGCACTGGTTACTCAAAATTATTCCCTATTGCTGGAATGCCTGGTTTATTTCCAACATCGGCGACTAGGAGCGGTGTTTGGTCGCACAACACACCACTACTGGCATGCGCTCCCAAATAATTCACACGTTCTCAATCCCCAAACTTCATCTATTTATTCGCTCGAGCTCCGCCACCTTCCCTTAAAAATGTTTGATCTTAATTGTATGCACTGTTACCACAACTCACTGTGCAGAAATACTGTTTTGGCGATAGACCAGTCCGGTACCTCCAGCAGACTTTGTGGGGCATATATTTTGCTGCAGTTGGATTTTCCTATAACGCATGTAGCCATATTTAGCGACAGAGCGCTGCTGCGTCATTTTACAAGCGCTGGTCCCAATGTTGCCATAGGTAATGTGCACAGGAAGGTTCAACCTCTGAATATCTTCACGATGATAAACGAAAATGAATAAATGTAATAAATTTAGACACTATAGACATTTCCTAGAGAAATTTTCAGCAAATGCAATTGTGTTTCATAAGCCAGGCAAAGACAGAAAGTTACCTCAAAATGATAGGCCAATCAGCTTTGTTAATACACTGTCCAAAGGTAGCAGAATATATAATCCTAAGGCGGATAAATTCTCTTAATGAGCGAAACAACATTCTGCAAGAACATTTTGGCTTTAGAGGTAAACACTCGACCACTTACCAATTAGTTCGAGTGACGCAATACATAAGTAATGCCTTTAACTTTGAGTATTATGTGGTTGCAGTATTTCTAAACATTGAAAAAACCTTTGATCATGTTTATTACAAAGGCTTAATACACAAGTTATAATAAATAAATCTCCCAGGCTGCTATATTAAATAAATAAGCAGTTTCCTGGACCACAGGACTGTTACTATATCATGTGAAGGGACTAAATAGGATGTAAAAACCATATATGCTTTGGTGTCACAGGACCGTATCTTAGGCCCAGAACAGTTTAATATTCATATAAACGTAGTGCTGTGGCCATACCACAGACTTGTGCAGTTCGGTTGCTATGTGGACGAGACAGTTATTTATTGTCGCTCTCACAGCGTAGAATTACCAACTCTAAGGCTTCAAACCACCCTTAACGACTTCGAAAGTTACTACACAAAATGGCAGATTAAAAATAATCTTACGAAAAGTGAATCCATTGTTTTTACTCGCTGAAACTCTCCTCAAGTGGAAGACCACCCCGAAATAAATATGTTTGGTGAACATATCCGACATAAATATGTAGTTAAATACCTAGGCGTGCATATGGATTGCAAACTTACCTGGAAGGCACATATAGATGCCAAATGTGACGNTGTAGTTAAATACCTAGGCGTGCATATGGATTGCAAACTTACCTGGAAGGCACATATAGATGCCAAATGTGACGGTGCCTATACCAGACAATCTGCCCTTTACCGTAGATTAAATACACGAAGTACAATAACCCGAAATAAGGCCGTATTGCTAAATAGAAAGCTGATACACCGGGTATCAACTCTTGCTGCGCCCGCTTGGACACCTGCAGCAGAAACACACACAAAACGACTCTCAAGTATTCCAGATTAAACGTGTACTCGTAGCAGCAGGCGTGTTACGTTACTGCTCTGTAGTAGACTTGCATCGCGAATTAAAACTTGACAAATTACATAAACACTTCGTGGAATTAGCACAAAAATGTTACACTGATAGTGCCGACAGTGCTAATCCGAAGCTTTATAGTCTCAGAGACTATGACCCAGACACAACAAAGATGTTATTGGGACTACTTAAGTATGTGTATTATTTTCGCAAAAAAAAAGTTTGCAAACACGTTTAGTAAATTCACTTTCGGACATATTATACAACACCATCTGCAACACAATTTACGTGCAGGTATGTGGCCGTAGACGTAGGCCCTACTACTGAGACTGTCGTGGTTTTGTCTAAGTTTGTCAACAAAGTGACATTACATACATATATATATATATAAGATAATGTTGTCGTGCACGTAATGTCGCAAGTCATGCTATCGCCAACGTCAGCATAAATATATTTCCTTTGTGACAAGCCAAGTTGCAGAAGTCGTCGTACTTTCTTAAGTTGCCAAGCAAAATTGTATCTGTAACGTTCGTTTACGGTTGATGAAATCGTAGGCATACTGACTTATAACGGAGTCAAGGCTACAATGTGGACTAATTACAGTGTGATACGAACCATTCAGAATTACTTCCAAGGAACTAAGGTGGGACGAGGGGAATATGTTGCAAAACATTTTTTTTTTTTTCACGTTCCCATGCGTACACAGAGTTTTAAAATTTTTTTACATCATTTAAAACTTTATCGAGGTCCATACACATCGAGCACCTGTATTCTGGGTTGATTTCCACGCCGGGTAGTGCTTGCCAGTAAATTTATTGGGTGGGGCAATTAGCCAATGAGGAACATAGGAGGAGCAATTAAATATTTTGGAAGGAGGGGGAGGGAACCAACTAATTGGTTGAACGAAAGTTTCCGAAAACACCCGAGTAATTAGCCAATGAGAAACGTTGGCGGAGCTATTAAATGTATTGGAAGGGGGTGGGGAAATTGCCCAATATAATATATTGGATAAGAAGTGTGGAGAGGGTCAATTGTCTGCTGGGGACAGTACCAGCAATGCAAAACAAATGACAAACAAAAAACCAAGATGGCGATCAAATGAAGGTGAGAGACAAACTCCAGTACTGTATAAACAAATGACAAATGAATAAAAACCAAGATGGTGAATGGTGGCTGTAACGCCGACAAAGATGGTGGACTGCACCGACCAAAGTGCTGAATAGCTGTACATACCAAGATGGTGGACAGTGGCTGTGATGGCTACCAAGATGGTGGAATGAGTATGGGCGAAGGGGGGTGTGAGGCACCTCCAAAAATTTAAGTTTTTTAAATAAATTTTTTAATAATTTAAAATAATTTTTTTATATAATTTTTGGGATTTTTCGGGGTTTTGGGGTCAAGGTCACTTGGGTCCATTATAGCCGCGATCGACCAGAATGATAGAGAACGAACAGCTGCGATGCTCTGGTCCCAGGTCCCGGTGTACCAAAGTCCCCATAATCCCTCTACTCATATGAGAAATTAGTATTTAGCAAGTGAGTTTTTATACTAAATAGGGCCATGTGACGATTTCGTGGACTTATACGGCCAGTCTAACACTGCTTAACCTACAGGGCTACATGTGGACCAAAGAGCTCCAGCTTGAACTGTTTGATTATATGAGAATAACTGAAACAAGGCTGTTAACTGTGGATGGAATGTTTACCTTGGTAGTCTCGACTCAGCCAACTAGGCTGACACCAAAGAAAATATATAACCCTACAACATATTGATTAGCTGATAGTTGAACTATACCTCAGTCATGTCGGGAGTACAATAAATGTTTATATTTAAAGTGTCTGTTTTATGTCCATTGTATTAGGACATTATGATTGCAATAGAACCCTGTTGATAAAACATTTTCACGACGTAAGTAAAGTAATAATATAGTATATTAGGGAAACTGTATAAGGTAGCAAGAATTATCAGTGTTACAGAAATATGTATAAAATACAACATAGTGCAAACATTACATTTAACTACACCTGCCTTAAAAAAACTCTCACTATTTGTTACTGTCATGTGGTGCCTGATGAAAAAAATATAAAAAGTTATAATGTTTATGTAAAAAATATTTTCGTAGGAACGCCAGTCCTGATTTACAACAGTCTCGTGCAGGTGAGAGTGTTTTCATAGATACCCCAGCCTGGGTTTACAACAGTCTCGTACAGGTGAGATTGTTTTCATAGATACGCGAGCCTGGGTTTACAACAGTCTCGTACAGGCGAGTTTGTTTTCGTAGATCCACAGTCTGGGTTTACAACAGTCTCGTACAGGGGTTTGCGTTTTTGAGGTTTGAAGTTGAATTCGAAGCATTTTTTTTCCCCTTCAAGTACTTTAAAAATTTATATTTGAGACATAGACAATGTAATGCAAAAATATCATAAATGATCTGAAACCCACAAGGACACAGCATTATCAACTTACACAAGAAAGCACTTCAAGGAAAAGGTTATGAATACAGTTTGTGTTTTTGAGGTTCCCGAAAGTCAACAAGTATATCTCCATTTAAATCAAAATTTAAAAATTAACTATCGTCAAAAAATTTATTTAGAAAGAAGATAGTCAGTGTACATCTGTATGTAACATATACTGTACAGTGCTAATTTCAAAAATAAAACCGTCGTAAAAATAGTTTTAAATGCGTCCATTTACAAAAAATGTATTTATAATTTTAATGCCCAAGTGATTATAACTCCAGCATTCATTATTCTTAAGGGGACAAAAGTTCATTTGCACTAATGGCCACTTGTATGCTTTCTTGTTCTTAAGAAATTAGCAACTCAGGTGTCGGTAAGGTTTGTAGGGCTTAATATCCCGTCGAGAGTGTGGTCATCAGAGTTACTCAGAGATCCAGAAGTGGGGAAGTCATCAGCCATGGCCAGTAGTCATTGGTTAGGTCTGGAACTGTTTTAGGACTGACAGCAAATAGAAAAAATGAAACATGTAAAATTCAGAATTGATTTATTTCACTAATGCAACTTCAGAGTGTACGCTGAACATTTTTGTTTCTTTGAATATTGTGCTAGTTGTACAGTATGGTGCTGATGCTACGAGCAGGCAGATTCGCTGTCATGTAACCTTTGCTGGAGTCCTTGATAACCGCTTCGACAACAGCAGCATTCCTGAAATAACCAAATAACATAGTGTTCATTTCCTTTAACTCTTGCAGGCCAGTTAGGAACTTAATCTAATGAGCAGGACCATAGGGAGTCTCGCATTAAGGAGCTGCATTGGTTTCTGCTGGAATCACGTCGAAACAACCATCCCTGTCACAGTTGGCCGAAACAATATTANTTGGTTTCTGCTGGAATCACGTCGAAACAACCATCCCTGTCACAGTTGGCCGAAACAATATTAGAGTGACACAGGCCCTTCCTTGCCCAAACACACCCTTCAACTTATTACAGTGGCTGCTATTTTTATAACATGCAGAGAAGAATCGTTATTGTAGCAACAATTGAAATTCATGANAGAAGAATCGTTATTGTAGCAACAATTGAAATTCATGATTTTGTTGACATTACAATCCTCTTAGAACTCATTTTCATGTATCTTTCATCAAGTTCAGACATTAATGTTTCTATGAAAGTGACCCAGCAGTAAACTGAAAAGGTACACGATATATGTATATATTTTTTAACCCAATGTCAACTGTTACTGCTGACAACAATGCAGAGAAAACAGGAATCATCAGACTGCACAGAAATGTTAACATCCACATAAAGAAGAATCTGTTACATTTTTCGTATGTTAGAAGTAAGAATTTAATTATAGTGTTGTTGTAAGTTTGTAAGTTAAATAATTTCAAATTCCACATGTTTATTAATATTTTACCGTTTAGTGAAACGGGTCCTTGGTTGCGAACGCACAGGAGGCTCGGAGCTAACATCCTGCCGACTACATATAATGTCGGAGGCCCATGCGAATCATTCGTCTGTTATATGTCCCAAGGATACAGTCTTTGATGTAAGGATTGTAGTTGAACATTCGTACACATTCATCTCTGCTTGAGATTCAAGTGAATCAATTATACTTCTCAGTCGCAAGGCCACGAATGATGAACATACGTGCACTTATAAGCAGTTTCAATGAGATCAGATGCTCGCAGGTGGCTAGCTATGTGTCTCGAAGATACAGTGTGGATTGGAAAGGGTTTATTAACGTCCCCCGGTGTTATGCCGGAAGGCTTATGAAGGGACGGCTTACAAACTAACTTATGACCTAGCTTAAACCATCACCCATGCCATAACCCCAGACTGGCGACGCAACAACCGACTGCACCATGGGAGGTCAGCGATACAGTGTGGGATGTCTCGAGTGCAGATGGACAGTGGGTGACATGCAAGGAGCAGGATGACCATGCTACTCACGTGTTGAGGAAGACGACGGCCACTACACCGTCAGGTCTGAGGAACGCTGCGTTCTGCACGTTCTTGTCAGCGCTCGCCTCGATGGACACGCGATGCGACCCCGGCGTCACGAAGGCGGAGAAGTGGCCGATGGCGTAGAACATGGGCTGCTTGTAGAACTCATCCGCCGTCTTGTTGACGACGATGGGCGAGTCGGCTGAGTTGCCGTACCAGCTGGGGCCACCCGTCAAACTGAGCGCCAGGTTCCACTCCACCCAGCCACTGGACCAGTGGTTGNGTTGCCGTACCAGCTGGGGCCACCCGTCAAACTGAGCGCCAGGTTCCACTCCACCCAGCCACTGGACCAGTGGTTGATCACCTGTGACACACGAGCATGTGCTCGGCATTAGACTGCAAAGAAGCACGTATTTTTTGGTTCAAAAAAGACCTTGGTGTTGTATATATGTATATCTTCAACATGAACGCCAAGAAACCAAATTTCTTTATCATGTATTTCCCTATATCAAATTCTCGCTGCTTTCTAACCAGGCAACAGCCTTAATGATTTTGATATTAGGACACAGTTAATTCTACACGTTCTGGAGGCTTACAAGTCAGTGAGAAGCTGACGATGGAATTGCTGTCTCGTCGTAAACACAATATGTAAAAAACTTAGATCTTCTGGTCGCAGAACCCATGGACAAATGACACCGACTCGAGCATACAGCCGACTGTGAAGTCAACATTTTGTTGGCAAATGTAACTAATTTTGTAGGCATTAAGGGTGAGTTATGAA
This sequence comes from Clitarchus hookeri, assembly GCA_002778355.1. NCBI lineage: Eukaryota > Metazoa > Arthropoda > Insecta > Phasmatodea > Phasmatidae > Clitarchus > Clitarchus hookeri. The sequence continues at coordinate 194,876 of NQII01004552.1, forward strand.
GAATGCTGACAAGAGGAGGAAATAGAAGATACAAAAGTGGTATCTGAGGATGTTTACCACCAACATTACACGGTCCTGATTTAACATAGAGTTTTCATTAGCCTGGAGAAATCGATTTGTTTATTTCCAGTGCAGAGACGCTTGTACAATAGCCGTGGAAATAAATTCGGTCTTGTAATTTTTTCTGCAGCCCTTGAGGATGCAATTGGCAGTGCTGAAGTATGGAGTGGAACTGATACCATATCTTGAATGCTTAATGCATAGTCCAACACACCCCTCCCTTATGTTAGGAGCCATAAAGCACCAAGACTTGTCATCTATGTAAGGATTATGTTTTCAAATTCTGAATAGATACGTACTAGTTGGGGGCCAGATAGGTCTCGGAACGTCTTACGTATGTACATATATATTTATTTATTTATTTAGTCCTGCATATCGCATGACAAATGAGCTTCTGATACACAGTGGATCACAATCCGTTAATTTCTTGTTGGTTATGCCAATAGATGATACGATCTTGCAGCACTCAAAATAAATGAAAATTGCTTCTGATCTCTACATATTCAGTTCTGAGGCTGTACTTTAGGTCATGAGCTAACATTATCAACTTGGGCATGTTAATATGCACTATAAAAATGTAAATACATATACACATCACATAGTTTTTATCTCGGGTGGAAACAAATTAAAGTATACACACATACAAGATAAGCTATACCAATTCAGACATTAAAGTGATTTCGCTTTGGTCAAGTAAATGATCAACTCTTATAAAACTAACTTCTGAAATTTTTAACACTAAAAAAATGGTTAAATAATTCTAGTTCTTATAGCTTTTGCACTTATATTTTGGTATGAAGATTAGTTCATCCATGCGCCATGTTTCCCGCTAACCCATTAGTCGGTGTGTAACCAGCTTTGCCTCTGAGGACGCCGCACAGTGTGTAATTTTAAGCAACTTATTATACGAATTTGTTAGCATATGTAGTAGGTATTGCCGTTGTCTTCCATGGCAAGACTTAGTGGAGATATTCTCTATCTTTTTCAGCCTGTGATAACGCAATTACCTGCTGTAATCAGGCGCATAGCATTTTTCCGGACACATGCGTTCTGTTACTTGGAAAGCTGTTTTCGAGATGTGGAGCACGAGTAGTTCAAGTAAGAGGTATGATGATATTTTAAACTTATAATAATGTTATTCAGTATCCAGGATTGTCCCGATGTTATTTCAGAGTCAATAAAAAACACTCAGCATTTTGTGTGCAAAAATACTGTCTCAGTGAACAAAGTACGGCAGAAATAAGAAGAACATCTTGAAAAACTGTGCGAAATGGTTGGGCCAAGACATTACATTTGAACCCGCAATTTACAAGGCACTAAAATCTACAACCAAACAGTGGCAATATGTGGCTGCTGATGTTAGCACTANTTTGAACCCGCAATTTACAAGGCACTAAAATCTACAACCAAACAGTGGCAATATGTGGCTGCTGATGTTAGCACTACAGGACATCCACGGGAACTATTTGAAAAATCGAGCAGGAGATTCAAGAAAGAGAAAACTAAATCACTTGTCGAAGAAAAAAAATGCAAGACTAAATAGTTTACGCTATGCAGACCATTCTTCGAACTTCCGTGAAAATATACGCCACTAGTATTGTAAGAGAACTTTCATATTCCTCACCTCAACTAGCGACAAATCAAAAGAAAGCACGAAGAACGTTTATTTTTTTCAGGGAAAATAGACAATTTCACGTGATGATAAGTCTCCATGAAGATTTATTTACAGCTGACTTCTAATCAGTAGAAATACACTGGAGAGCCAAAAAAAACATGTATAGGCGTGCGTATGTAAATAACAAAGGTATGCAACCAATCAGAGTAACGCGATNTGGAGAGCCAAAAAAAACATGTATAGGCGTGCGTATGTAAATAACAAAGGTATGCAACCAATCAGAGTAACGCGATGAGGTCGGCAGCGCCTATATAAGACAACAAGCGACTGGCAAAGATGCTAGATCTGTTACTGCTGCTACAATGGCAGGTTATCAAGATTTAAGTGAATTTGGACGTGGTGTTATAGTCGGCGTACTATATATGGGACATAGCATCTCCGAGATAGTGATAAATTTGGATTTTCGGATTCGGCCATTTCACAAGTGTACCGTGAATATCGGGAATCCGGTAAAACATCAAATCTTCGACATCGCTGCGGTCGGAAAAAGATCGTGAACGAACGGGACAAACGACGACTGACGAGAATCATTAAACGTGACAGACGTGCAACCCTTTCTCAAATTGGCGCAGATTTCAATGCTGGGGCATCAACAAGTGCCAGCGTGCGAACTATTCAACGGACCATCATTGATATGGGCTTTCGGAGCCGAAGGCCCACTCGTGTACCGTTGTTGACTGCACGACACAAAGCTTTACGCCTCGCCTGGGCCCGCCAACACCGCCATTGGACTGTTGATGACTGCAAACACGTTGCCTGGTCTGACGAGTCTCGTTTCCAATTGTATCGGGTGGATGGAGGTGTACGGGTATGGAGACATCCTCATCAATCCATGGACCCTACATGTCAACAGGGGACTGTTCAAGCTGGTGGAGGCTCTGTCATGGTATTGGGCGTGTGCAGTTGGCGTGAAATGTGACCCCTGATACGTCTAGATACGACTATGACAGGTGACAGATACGCAAGCATCTTGTTTGATCACCTGCACCCATTCATGTCCATTGTGCATTCCGACGGACGTGGACAATTCCAGCAGGACAATGTGACACCCCACACGTCGAGAGTTGCTACCGAGTGGCTCCAGGAAAACTCTTCTGACTTTAGACACTTCCATTGGCCACTTAAATCACCAGACATGAACATTATTGAGCATATCTGGGATGCCTTGCAACGTGGTGTTCAGAAGAGATCTCCACCACCTCGCACTCCAATGGATTTGTGAACTGCCCTGAAGGATTGATGGTGTGAATTGCCTCCTGCATACCTTCAGACATTAGTCGAGTCCATGCCACGTCGTCTTGCGGCACTTCTGCGTGCTCGCGGTGGTCCTACACGATATTAGGCAGGTGTACCAGTTTTTTTGGCTCCTAATTGTAATTAAAAGATAGTGCAAAATAATGTAACAGTGATCTATATCCTCCATATTACTTGGTAAGAAAATTTAAAGGCAGTTGTTATACCTTTAATACTATTTTGATATCAGATTAATCTGCAGAAGTTAAATTACAAGCACTTCTAGATAATACAGTAACCAGAATTTGTGTGTTTCAAGACGATGGTCTGATGCATGTGGCAGATCAATAACATACATATAAGCTGCAAAAAAATGTGGAGTTGTGACGGCAGTTCAGATCAAAGTAGTTATGAACAAATATTTTCCCAGGGCGGGTCAACAAGCAACGAGTCTTTCTTCGCCATTTTACTTGTGTCATTTCAACTTACGGCTAACTCTTCTAACGGCAGGAAAAATTATCATTATTTGGCAGAAGTCTAGTCCTTCATCAGTCCGTTACTGTATACATAAAAATTAAAGTTTCAGAAGGAAACAGATTTAATTAGGGATGAAGTGGAGAGTTAGTTGTCGATAGCAGTGGTTGTAAATGATGACTTACAAGTAAAAGTTATATAATGAGCTGCATCTCACTATGGCAGATGTGAGTTGTCTCGGAGGTGTTCTGTATATATGCGGCGCCAGCAGATGAATATAACAGTGTTATGATTGGGCAGTAGTAGACGAAACAGTAGCGGCCAGCAGTTG
>NQII01004553.1:11952-27392 GCA_002778355.1 Clitarchus hookeri
GCAGCAAAAATTACTAAACAAAAAATAGGTCTCTTTACTTCTTTGAGCATGTTTGTAAGCATCTGGGGTGTAGATGTAAACTAAACTCCATTTGGACCAGTCATTTAACTGCAAATAATATGAAATTACATACAACATAAAAGCATCTGGACAATCAACTCACAATACATGGTAAAATACAAGCTAAAAAGGATTTTAAAAAAGCTGAACAACATGTATAGATTTAAAAGAAACCACATATATCTTATATTAGCTTGTTAATAGTACCTTATATATGTCGAGACCTCCTTCAACAAATTTCTTAAGTTCAACGTATGCACTTTCATAAACTCGTGGATCTCCCTCACTCTTATACACAGACAGCATGTTGCTGACATCCGAGTCACTTTGCCCCATGTCACTTGAAGTGTCCACATCTTGGATGTTGGCCTCCTTTTTAAGCAGTTCCTCTGTGTCCTGTGAACCACACAACTCAGGTGTCACTTCACTGCATAAATAGTCAGATACAAGATCAAGTGTTTAATATGAACACGAAGGAGAAAGGCATTTCAGGTTAAAAACATTCACTCTCTTAAGGCATATTCATTACTAATTACTCTGGCAAGCAGAACAAATTCAAACTAGATGGATATTTCCAAATCATGATGCTACCCCTCTATAGAAATAATATACTTTGTACAGACTGTAAACATTGTGTGTGTGTAATGACATGAAACGGGCATNGCTACCCCTCTATAGAAATAATATACTTTGTACAGACTGTAAACATTGTGTGTGTGTAATGACATGAAACGGGCATGGTGTGTGAATTTGATGCTGAATCTGCAGCATTCCTAGCAGCTGTTCGGCAACTTCAGGAGTGGATCAGACAGTCTAAATGTAGTGATCGGACATGCAACCGATATATCAGTGCATCTAAGGTAAATGTTAGTTTCATTAACAAAACATTTGGTCCACCGGGCCAGATAGACCGCAAGAGAAGCCCACCTTGGTGCATTCATGTGTGTTTGTCCTGAATTCTATATCTTGTTTGTTCATTGTTTTATGATTATGTGTACATTCTGACAATAGTCAGGCCCTCTCCCCTGTGTGTCATCTGTATTTTGTACAAGTTTTCTTGTGATACTGAACAGTACTGTGTTTTACGAAGCAACAAATAATTATTGCTGTGTAAGGTGAGTGACTTTGAGGTTATTATTTTGCATTACGGTGAACGCACTTTCTTTGTTTTACGCGGTAGTCTTAATTTGGCGTCAGCCAACCAAAGCGGTTTTTGTTCACTTGCTGCGTATTGATCATGTAGGTCAATACAAACAGAATTTATAGCAGGCCACATCGACTGCCGAGAAAACTTGTTTGTTTACTATTGGGCACTGAAGCAAACAAGATATGATGGACACATCTGCCATGCTTACGCTACATCTCAAACATGCAGAAAATTGTTTGCAGCACGCAGTGGACATGGCAAAACGGGTTGTAATAGACACTACAAAGTGGCCGCTGTTTGTTTCCATGTGTCAACAATGAGTCAAGTTCATGCAATCTATGAGGATGATCATCTTAAGTACGAAGTGGCACTTAAGGGAAAACCAACATTTGATCCTGCGAAAAACATAGTGCACCTTTGATGATGCATATTTTAAAATTTTTGCAATTTACTGCACACTGGAGCTCAAGATCCCAAGGCTTAAACTTCACAGGATAACTCAACAGGAGCATCATCTATTGCACCCCGTCTACCCACCATCAAGNAGATCCCAAGGCTTAAACTTCACAGGATAACTCAACAGGAGCATCATCTATTGCACCCCGTCTACCCACCATCAAGCTTCCACAGCTCAGTTGCAACCCTATCGACGGGATCATTTCTCCAATTTGTTTGCTCTGGTCAGTGATAACCCAAACCTCACTAATGTAGAACGTCTATCCTAACTGAAGGCCTCATTGTCTTTTGGGGCATTGTCCATTATTCAAGAACTACCCCTCTCTGACCAAAACTACAGTGTAGTTTTGACCAGTTTTGACCAAAACTACACTGTAGTTTTGGGAATTGCTAAGTAAAAAATACAACAGTAAGATGATTTACCAGTTTTTGGCTTTCTTCTTGGATGGCTATCATCACTATTGGCAATTGTATCAGCGAAGGTTATCACGAAAGTAAGGTCGGTGTCAATAAAACCTTTAGGCCGTTTAAATCACCCTCCATTTGTTGGCAGTACGGTCACCGATAGTATTGTAAGTTGCTTCATCTGAAAGAAGGATCATGAGTTATCCAATTTCCCCAAATTCTGTACCTCCCCATGAGTGCTATTAAGCAGTGAAAGTAAGGCAGCTGTTTGAATTCTTTACGCAATTCACATCAATCCAAGCAGTGCCCCTCTAAAGAATATTGCCACACATGTGATGCACGGCATCAGACACTACTTCACTTTTCCAGTGACACACCAATGGCAAGCAATGACCAGCCATGTACAGATGAAGTACCCCTAGCCTCATCACTGTTGCACACCTGTGTGTCTTCTGCTAAGGTTAGTAATCCTTCTACAGTGCTCTTGTTAACAGATTAGTTGGTATCCCCAGTGAAGATGCTGGCTGCCATGCTGTCAGGGCTCTTCTAGCCTCTGCCAGTTAATCCAGTATTATGACAATGAACTGTGTGAGGAGACTGGGTCTGGTTCGTAATAGTACATCACTACTTGTGGACGGACTCTCAATCATCTGTCCATGTTGCTGATTGTCTTGTAACTCCTGTGGGTAAGGATTACCCCCATCTATCATTAAAGGCATTTATCCTTCCCAAGATAACAAATCCTCTTTCCACTGCTCCCCTCGATAGCCAAATGTCGAATCGGACTACGTATTTGCAGCTGGCTGATCCAAACTTCTCCACTGCAGGCCCAATGGATATATTGATTGGCGTGAATCTGTTTCAAGGCCACTGTGTGGCATTACACTGATCCAGACAGCAACTCACCTGTTGCTATTGATATAGTATTTGGCTGGGTTGTCATGGGACTTGACTTTTCAGACAGCTCTCAAAGAGGCTATGCTGCAGCTGCCTACATACGTATCACCTTTGTCTGTTAAGAATGTCTCCTTACTTCAGTTGGAACTATACAGTGCTCTGCTGTTAACCTGTGTGATGCACCAGGTATGCAAAAGTTATCACTTAAAGATTAAAATCACTAAACGTCTTCCCTGGACAGGCTTAGTAGTCGTATTACACTGAATTCGCTCCACACCCTCATATCTAGAAGAAATTTATGGCCAATTGGGTTAGCCAAATCAAGGAGCTTGTGCCGGTGGAATGTTGGCATCACATGTCTTCTGACGACAATCTTTCAGACTGTGCTTCATGCAATTTGTTTTCCAGTGAGATTATTGATCATGCTCTGTGGTGGACGGTCAGGCATACTGTGGTTGCGTGAGTCACCAGAGTTTTGGCCACAAGTCCCAGCAAGTACAGATGATGATGCAGCGTTGGTTGAGCGATGCAACTTCAGTTTGGCTGCATTCACTATCCTAGCAGATGTTTCAGTGCTGCAAAAGTTCTCCTCGCTCATGAAGATCCAGTGCATCCTTGCCTAATGCATCTTGTCCATACAGCGATTGTGCACAAAGAAGCCTAGTCCAAGTGGGCCTCCAACAGTCGGTGAGCTGCATACGTACTGCCTTGATGTGCTGGGTCATGATAGTGCAAGCAGAGTCATTTTCTTAAGACCTTCACAAGCTGAGGTCCACCCAGTTATACAAGGGTACTCTTTTCAAGCTTGCCTCTATTCTTGACCCAAAAGGTGTTCTTCGGGTGGACGGCCGCCTGCAACTGCCAGATCTGCCATTGGTCAGCGCAGTGATATGGGTTTTCCAAGAAATTTTGGACTGGAAAATTTTTCTAAAAATGGATCGGGGGTTTGGTGAAACAAGTGTACAGTTACACATATCTCATAAACAAATCCAAAATTCCATATTCTATATGTAATGTAAATTTTTCAACTAAGCAAATTATAAATTAATCATGGTTTATGAGGTTTAATTAAACACACACAACATAAGAAAATGAGAATGGTAAATTTTAAATAATAATATTATATTTCCTGAAAGGCAATGTGTTTGAAAAGTCACTACAATACACATACTGAAAAATATTTCTTAGAATCTAAACAATACCTTTATAAGGCCTGGTAGGCAATAGTCAAAAATTTTCCTAGACTAACACCTTTATAATTTCTGGCAGACTAAACTACACACTTGAATTAATAATTTTTAGCAAATGAAATGTAGTTAGTCTTCACGCTCGCTGTCGGTTATGTCCATGTCGATAGAACTGCTGCTGCTCGTATCACAAGATTCCGGTTTACTTGGATTTGATGGATTGTCTTGCAGTGACAACAAAATGTGATTCTGAGAAACAGAAACTACCTTGGCAGTGCGCTCACTGTTCCTCTTTCTGGTTTTAATTGTGCTGAAAGCCTTCCAGTTCTGTTCACATGAGGCAGCTGTTGGTGGAATACTAAGAATCCTTCTAGCAACTTTAGACAACTGTAGAGTTGTGCAATATCCCTTCCACCATGTAAGTGGAGAGAGATTCTCTGCTGCTTGACAAATGATGTCTAGACTCCACAAAGTATGGTTGGCACGGTATTCTGCCTAGTCTGTCATCACAGTTTGGGATGTTTTTGCAAAGTCCATGAGTGTATCAGGTGCAGTAAGTAATTCATCTTCTAACAATTTAGAGGCACAAAATAGTATTAAAAAGTGCATAGTACACGAATAAATGCAGTATTAGTCAGACACACCAAAGGTAACAGCTTAGATGTTGTTTATGTAATGGGTGTTGTTTATGTAATGGTAATTGGTTTTTAATGGCTGGAGTCTTAGATTTTAGATTCTTGGTTCTACGATTCTTTAAGAATTAAGGGTACCGTGGGATTAAAATTTGATATTCCTAAATTCAATTTAAAAACATAAAGTAAATATTATTTGTCGTCTGATTAAAATTTTGAGCATAATTGAACACTCAGTTTCTGAGGATTTATTAAAATAATATTTCTGAAAAATCTTTTATTTCCTACTGTGAACAGCCTGTATTTGAATTTTAAAAATAAATATACTTAGATCCCTGATGTAAATTACTTCTCCCAGAAATAGTTGCTCCAACAGTTTTTTGTACTAGCTTCTGGTACAATGATTGTATCCTCTCTTGGCAATTTTACATGTTGTAATATGTCGTCATTTTTGTTGCATTATTTGCGTAAGTTGGTCAGCAATATTAAAATTTTCCTGTTATTTTCTGTGTGTTTCCCTCACAGACTTCAATATAATGGTGCCACACACTAGTTTTTTTCACATCAGGCATTACTTACAATTGCNTGTGTTTCCCTCACAGACTTCAATATAATGGTGCCACACACTAGTTTTTTTCACATCAGGCATTACTTACAATTGCACTTTTTTACTTAACCAGATAAACGTGATGTGTACTTCGAAACTTGGGGCTCACTCACAGCAACGTTTGAGCTGTAACTAACTCACAAATACACAGCATACCTGTTTACATAGTCAAATGAATCCCCTTCACAGGAGAAATTCCTTTATCAATTTCTCATTGGTTAGCAATGTGAACCCCCTATTATTTGGAGGCACTGAGGCAGGGATATCGTCTTATCATTTTCTCACTGGCCTCTTTTCCAAGGTGAACCCCAGCAGCCTCGCTTGTTGTGAAGACAGGAAATTCCCCTTGAATTTGTATTTTCATTAAATTTCCCCTTTTTTAGTTGAAGCGTTTGTTAACCAAATATTATAGCAAAGTGAATCCCTATATTCACTTGATCATCCCAAATAATTTTAATAAAATACTGNTTTGTTAACCAAATATTATAGCAAAGTGAATCCCTATATTCACTTGATCATCCCAAATAATTTTAATAAAATACTGTCATTTTCAAATTAGAAAATTTTACAGAAAAACATATCAGAACATTTTCCGATGCAGAAAATTTTCCAACCCACATCTCTGGGTCAGCGGCATCCTATTGTGCTAACAAAATATCATGCATCGCCCATCTTAAGATTCATTTTTTTCACCCGCACCTAATGCATTACAGACCTACAACGCTCTGCTCAGTCCTCCACGAAGAGTTCTGGATTCTAGGGAATTTGATGTCATCCAAAAGCAAGTGCAACAGTGCATCATGTTTGAGAAGGAAACTAATTCTGAGGGCTTCGTACGACTGAAACAATGCCAGAGTATGTATTTTGTGTCCATTTCAGTTGTTCGAAGCACGCACATGTTGATTATTTTTAATATGTTATACGTATTTTAACACTACGGCCGCTTCAATATCAACTAGGTAAGCTATGCTGAATTCATTAAAACAACTTTAGTTGGCATAAAACGTTTCGTTCAGAAATGTAAACAAACTGTCAGAAACAGTCATCTCACAAACTCGTTCAATTTTTTAAAATATGTTGTACTTATTTTAAAGCTATGCCCCCAGTATATTCGTGTTCTACGTGATTAGTAGAGTCGAAATATACCACTTTTCAGAGGGTTTTTTTTTTTTTTTTACAGAAAAGCCCATAAACTTAATAATTACCTATTTCACAATTTACAAACGTGTATGTCCATAGTAAAATAATCAACACTGCATACTCCTCGAGATTTTAAAGGCAACTGTTGCTAATGAGTAAAAAAAAAATAAACAAAAACTCAGAAACTTCAGCCAAATAAAATCTAACTTGCATGATTATATTATGTATAAAAGTATCTATTCTCCACAACCCAAAAGTAACTGAAAGGTTTCAATACCTTTAAATGGAACTTCTTCAGTACACCTAAAATGGCCAATGCTGTGACTTTGTCCATTTTGACCGGGCGAGGAAAATTTTCAGATGAACAAGCAGGAGCCTTCATGTTGTCTGCATCCGACATGGTTTCGTTTGTATTAATCTGTGGTTAAAATGGCTTGTTGAATTTAAGAGGCGAACTCCATCGATTAGCACGTACAATAAACCGACATGCAACAAATTGCCTGCCCATATATAACCGCGTGTGTCCCCACCACTTGCATGCAAAAACAAAACATTTACATTGCGGTGTTTATATACAGTAATCTAGGGAGGGGCGATAGATCTAAAATGATTATATCGACTTTTGTTGCTATATACCGATGCGTCCATCGATATATTTAGTTTTCAATAACTTGACTATCGATAAGTATTACAATTTTTTCAAACTTTACATATTAGATATTTGAAAAAACAGCATTGAAGTAAATTTGTTAGGTACCAGAAAAAAAATGTATTTTTTTTAGGGTGACCAGATATTTTAATACATGAAGTAGGACACTTTACATAAGAAAACAAAATTATTATAAAAGNTTTTTTTTAGGGTGACCAGATATTTTAATACATGAAGTAGGACACTTTACATAAGAAAACAAAATTATTATAAAAGGGTTGTGGTTAACTTTCAAGCATAACAATAATGCAAATTCAAACTAATGCGATTGAATAATTGAAAAGAGTTTATCCGAAAAGTATCTGGATGTAAATTAAAATCATTATTATTTTATTGTTAGTTAACAGACACTAACATACATTTTTAATTCTTCTATTTCTGTGAAATACATTTTTAATTTGAATGAATGGCACACAGCAAAATGTTATTTTATAAAAATATGTTAATAAAACTCACTGCATGTGTAAAAAACAGGACGTTTCACAACACACTTGGCTAAAGAAGGACATTTCATTCGCACTTCGCAGGGCAACGCCTTAGAAAAAAGGACTGTCCTGCGAAAAGCAGGATGTTTGGTCACCCTATTTATTTTCCTTGTGATTTAAGCTTGGTTCACAATTGAAAGCACAAAGGTAACCACAAAGCATAGTTGAGTGATAATTGTTATTATTATTATTGATCATGGACACCCCAGGTGAGTTTTCCCTGGGCGAGGAAGGCACCCGGGCACTTGAGGTGTTATGGCAGTGTTATGTACCCACATAGCACAGGATATCCACCGAATATCCTAATTATATCCACAATCTCTCAGAGTCATCTAAGTCCTACAGTGAAGCTCTAAAGTATATCCTTTGGATATCCAGTAGTAGATACGAGTTTGTACAACTTACAGGATATCCATTAGATATTACAAAACCACCAATGGCCATTACTTAAGGCGCCCGTCTACCTGGCGCTTGAACTGCGTTGCAGAGTCTTCCAAATACACGTTTTTCAACGAAACTATTAAGCGTGCTTCCAACGTGCTGATCTACGAAAAGAACACACACTTCAGACGAGAGCTGTTAAGTACTTTCAAAATATCACGTACGTTAGAAACATCAATTCAGAGTACTCCAAAACCGCTAAAAACGGCCTTTCCAAGGCGCTGTAGCTCAAAATGCACGCATCAGATACATACAAAACTACTATAGGCGCCTGCACTGAACCTTCCTAAAGACTTCCCACTAATAAAATTATATGGTCACCGCTGAAAGTCCCATAGGTACACGCAGCACGACGAGAACACTGCACGCCAGTTCAGAGCCTTGCGCTTAGAAGCGATGGCGTAATTGATGCGCTTGGCAGTGTCGTCCTTATCGCTCCCGCGCTTCTCGGCCTAAACGTGGGAAAAATTTCCAGGTAGACGGGGGCCTTAAGGTAAGTGGCAACATCTAAATATGCTGGTAACCAGGCTCGGAAAGCTATTACCCATATAGCACCGGCATCCAAGGAACATATGACGGATGTAACTCTCGGACATTCTGGATTGGATGCATAAGTAAATGAAAGCAGAACTCACTGAAAAACAATACGTCTGCGCATACACTGAATTCCAGCTGTAAACATAAGAAAAANGTAAATGAAAGCAGAACTCACTGAAAAACAATACGTCTGCGCATACACTGAATTCCAGCTGTAAACATAAGAAAAATGCCGTCGCTGACTAGTAACATGCCCGAACGCCGTTCGCCAATCAGCGCCTGGTACCTTATTCACCAGCTGGCAGCCCAGCCAATAGGGAATCATTCGCAGCACTCGTTAGCCAATCTCGCCCACGTCAAAGGAACCACCACATTTCGTTTCTGTGTACTATTCTACTCTGTGGCTATTGATTGGTACCATTGACAAAGGAATGTGTTTTGATCGTGCTGGACGTAAAAATAACGCGCGGGCTGTGACGACCTTACCACCAGCCACTAGTTTCACCCAACGCTGGAAGAACTGAAATGTATGTTGGTCTGCTGCTGCTTGAGTAGTCTGCGAGTACTCTATGGCTATTTAAATTAACCGTTTCAAGTTTAATACGAAGCCGAGGCATATGCCTAGGTGATGTGGCGCACATATTTTCCCCTCAGCTGATTTTTTTTTATTCGCCTTGGTACAGAGTATTAATTTGTAAGACATTTTACGTTCATATACGAACTATGTCAGTGACTTTCGGTGATTGTCAGCAGCCATTAGNGTATTAATTTGTAAGACATTTTACGTTCATATACGAACTATGTCAGTGACTTTCGGTGATTGTCAGCAGCCATTAGTACTATAGTGCGAAGGAGGTTCGATCCGTGACTTTAAAAAGCGTACACGAAAAGTTATGTGGCTGTACATTTTTTTTCTTATTATAAGCTGGCTGTGTATAACGTTAGCTGTAATAAAGTTTTGGTGTTTTTTTTTTACAGTGATGAATTCAGATTTGTTTAAAATAAAATCATGAATGAATTTTCACATAAATCCACGCCAATGGCTACACTAAGCATGCACGTACATATATTTAAACCTCTTATATCATTACAGCTTACCGGTATTTGTACGTATCAGAGCACTGCGTGCAGTTATCGGAAAAAATGAATATTTGATGCTGAAATGAATAACATATACGATGTACACATGTACCTCAGATTAGTCTTAATCGTTCCTCCCGAACAGATTAATATAAGCAGATATAAAAATTAACGAATAACACGGAAGTTATTTGTATACTTTAAGATTATTTTACAGGTATGTGAAAAAAAAACCATATATTAATTTTTACACACCCAAACTCATTTTTCATTCGACAAATCAGTTATGATTTTGTCCTGTCGTAGATAGGCAGGTAGGTGTTTGTAGACAGATTGTATTTCGTGTCGTGCATATGCGAGTTCGGTATCTTTGTCGAAAGTTTGTAAGTGATTTAATCTTTCCACAAGTTACGATAGATGACGAAATTTTCTGACCGCTAGAACAGCATCCCATCATTTTCAATATGGCCTCTCGGCGAGAGAAAATGTTATGGATTATTTTTGGTGGTACAAGCTGCTTTTATATACCGGCATGACTTAGCCAAGGTTCTGGGATTTGCAGAGGATCACAGACAGGTAATTATTAATTCCAAACAAGAATTGATCATTCTCTTAATCAAAACAAGGGGTGGCCTAGAACAACGCAGTCTTGAGAGCAGCTCCGCGGGAAATATCAACTATTATAAAGTGAGTATATCATCTGATTTACTTAAATTCTGGACGAATTGCAACATGCAGTGTATCACAATCACGAAAAAATACGTCGTGCAGCATAGCTATGAGAGTAGATTTTTTTTCTCGTCTCCATGTTTTTTCTCCCCCTCCCCCCAAACATAATTTATATATTTAAGTTTTTTTACTTATTTGCAAATTTACATACGTAGTATGAAAAGTAGTTCTCGGCGGGCGTCAGTCCCGGCAGGAGTCCTAGTTCGTGTGTGCTTGAAGATGATACAAGCCACTGGCGACGTGACATCGAGTATGCTGAGTACGACTACATACACATCTTCACATACTGCCCGCAGACTATAATGCTACTGTGCCGAGATACTTAGTGCTGGTCCACGCCTGAGACCCGTGTCCTAGATGGTTGCCAGACAATATGCTTGGACAGAAACAAGATGGATGACGGAAAAAAAAAAAGTGTGTGTGTAAGGTCGGTGGAAAATGTCGGCTGTCGAGCCCTTGTGACGGCTAAAATGCTCGTGACTATTTCTTTTAACCATTTACAATGCAATGTTCAGTGCCTCAGCAGACACAATTTTGTGGTATATCTGTTTTAAAAATACCTGCGACTGCAAAGAAATTGGTTTTAATGGAATTTTTTTACAATTGCGACAAATGGTTTTTGTGCTACGAGTCCACATATAAGCTGCTTCCAAATATAGTTTGTAATCTTTCAGTCATGGGCATTCCTATTAAATCCAATATGGCGTCGGGACATGGTCATGCAGTCGTCGGTTCCTATATATACGAATTCACCTTTAAAATATGCGCTAGTAGACATTCAACTCAGTATACTTAGGTCTCTATGTTTTAAAAACTTAAGAATTAAATAGACAAAATATTTTAGTTATAAATATATTTGTACATAACATCGTATTCGAACAAGTTTTGGAAATATTCGCGATCGACGACACATCATGCACTATAGTTATGTTTGAAAAAACTCGTCACTACATTTTAGGCATTCCTCTTTCAATACAATGTAGAAAATGTTGCAGGGAGGCAAGTAATCTACAATTCTGCCTTCATATTAGAATTTCTTAAAAAAAAAAAAAAAAAATGCAAGACTGTAGATACATTGCACAACGTGTGTTTAAATTTTTTTTAATACGTATTTTTTTTATAATTTTATGATTACTTAACATATTACTCGTAAATTTCTTCAAAATAAACTTGATTGTAGACATGGCATGTGCTATAGTCAACTTTAAAAACCTTTCATGCAAGACTTGTGGCTTAATTGACCACATCACCTTTATCGAAGTCAGGAGTAATACCTGTGATGTGAATATGTGGACTATACCATGAATGGGAGTAGAATGGCTGTCAACTATGATTATAAGAAGGTTTAAGGCATAATTCACCGCACCACCTTGACTGTGCTTATAAGTTCGTGCGCGTCCAGCATAGACATAATGCACTTTAAAACACGACCCGAGGTAAGGCATCTACTGTTCTGTATTCGTGGCTCAGGCGCATTACATAATTACTTAAAGCCATGCCTATGCTTACTTAAGTCAATATGGTAACGAACAAATGCGAATAATCAAAGTTTAAGAGGTCACATTAACATTCCACTGGAAAACACGAGCCCCCAGTAAATATAGTGCAGCACTTGGTATATTTAAGTACACAATTCTATGCTTATTAAATTCAATATGGTGCTGGTCATTGCCTCATCATCATGATTTCTGAAATAATATTAGAATTCTCTTTGCAAATACGAATCCGTAGATATGCTGCTCGATATACTAGTTTAAAAGTTAAATAAAAATATGTTTATTTAAATACATTACTTTTATTTATAATATTATGCTGTTCATAATCTAATGCTGCGTCATCATATACTACAAATCCGTCTTGGAAATACGAATCCACAGACACATTGCTCGGCATAATCTTTTCTGTAAGTTATAAAAGTGAATTAAAATATGTTATATTAAATACATAACTTTAATTTATGACAGTCTTTCTTTTTGTTTAATTGATGGATGCTACGTTATAATCAAATTATTTTTGAAAATACGAATTCTTAGACAATTTGCTTGATACGCTTTTGTCTGTAAGTTTAAATGTTAACCTCTTATTTATAAAATTATGCATTTTCAGTGCCTTGTCATCATGTCTGTTGTATAAGTTAACAGGTTATTTTTATATATAAATTATTTAGACATGTACTGGCATCCATGTCCTGGTGGCTCAGACGGAATGGTGTTCAAGTATGCTTATAAGAGGGATGGCATAATTTCCTTTCCACCCTGACCGTTGTCGGGAACGAAGCCTGTGATATGAATTTGGTGGCTATATCTTAAACAGTTCGGAAATGGTTGCCAACAATGCTTGTAAGAGGGGCTTAAAGTACACTTGACCCTGATTGACATCAGGAGCGATGCCTATGATATTAATTTGATGTCTATATCTTAAACAGTTTATAAGCACCTATGCTTATAAGAGGGCTTAAGGTATAATTATCCAACCACCCTCATCGACGTCATGAGCGATGCCAATGATATGAATTTGGTCGCTAATTACCTGTTCGGAAATTACAACCAACTATGCTTATAAGTGAGCTTAGGCCATACTTACTCTGCGGTCCTTTTCGCCGTCGGAGGTGATGCCCATGTTATGAATTTGGTGGGCGTTTCTTAAAGGGTTTCAAAATTACAACCAACTATGCTTATAAGTGGGCTTAGGCAATATTTGACTCTCCGGCCCTTTTCGTCGTCGGGGGTGATACCCAGGCCAATGAACTAGAACATTCTTGGGTGGAATGACACAGCATGATAGGCAGAATGACAGAGCATGAAAGATGGAATGACAGAGTATGAACGGGTAAATTCTGGAAAGAAGATGGCGGCTGTGATGCAATCCAATATGGTGGACGGCTCCAAGGTTCTGAAGCCTGCAGCCTGTGCACCAGAACCCTACAAAGGTCAAGTTTGCAAATTTTGAGGGAAATTCTAAAAATGGTGAGTGTTTTCCAAAGTCAAATATCAAAGGTCAAGGTCACCTCTGGTCCAATGCCAGATGCCACTACTGGTCCACTGCCGAATGCCATGT
Source organism: Clitarchus hookeri (assembly GCA_002778355.1). Taxonomy (NCBI): domain Eukaryota; kingdom Metazoa; phylum Arthropoda; class Insecta; order Phasmatodea; family Phasmatidae; genus Clitarchus; species Clitarchus hookeri. The sequence goes on from NQII01004553.1 coordinate 25,522, forward strand.
GGCTACTACCCTCCTAAACCCCAAACTCCTGCGCTAGATCTCTCATTACCTATCTACTACCTCTGACAGCCGATCCATGGCGACTGATAATGTGGTCCCTGGTGCACCGCTCAACACTGGTGCCCACACCAGGCTGCCGCGTTCGCGTCGACTTCAGTTGCGCTAAGGGGGAACCTGTGCTGGTATGTTGTGGCCCTTCCCCGATGGCTGTGTTCTCTGCCTCACAGGCGAACCTATCAGTCGGCTGACCGCGTCGCTCGAACATCAAGATCTCAAGAAATAGCAAGTCGACTACACCTACACCACGCTGTCCACCAGATGGCAGCAAGGCGAAGCGGACTGAAGGACGACCTCGCCCGCCCTCGCCTGGGTATAAGAATCTTTTACAGTGGGATCACGATCACCCCTCCCCCCCCCGGCTTTATCTTTCGCCTTCCTACACTTGCTAACGCTGCATGTTAAAAACTGCATGAATTCTATCTTTTCCTTCCTGGCATGGAGAACCCACCCAGCATGTCTATCGTCGTGGGTTTCCTCCGGCGGCCTCGCTGGTTTACCACGACCCTTCGACCCTTCCGCGGGTTTAGTCCTAGTTTAATTGGAAGGGACAGCCAGGCCACAAAGGCTGGCTTGGCACTCCAAAACCTCACTTGGCCGATTGCTGCATGTTCCTCACACACCCGATTTGGTTTGCAGAGCGTATAGACCTAGGGCCTGGCACGCAACTAGAACCTACACCACCTCCTAACCGCAGTAGTTCAGAGCCACCAAAATTTAAAAAAATACTGACGTTCGTGGTTGGAGTTTGTGGAATAGGCGGATGTTTCACTTCTGTATTCTTGTTTTATCCCGTGGTTGAAGCACAGAGAACTCTGAGTCATATGCCTAGAGACTTACTGCCCAAATTCCGTGTTATGTCATGACTGTGGTTCATCAAGTCTCGGTAGCCTCGGCCTCACCAAGTATTAGCTTTGTAACTTTTTTTTTGTTTTTTGAGGGGGGGGATGATCGGAAAGGGATGATAAAGGAGAAAGCCAGCATTAAGTACATGCTTTACTACATCTCAACAAATCAAGCTTGAAACTATAATCCTACATAAAATCGACCGTCAACGCTATAGCATGCCACGTGAAGCTATATATATATATACACACACTTATATATATATAGAGTGGCTCACATTAATATTCGGCCTCCTATGATTATCGCAGTTTCATGGCCTTATGTTACATTAGTAATGAAGATAAACATAAATCATATTGTACAATCATTCTTGTGTGCTTTAAATGAAATATAGCGGTAGCCAATAACGGAAATGAGCAATGCAGCTTAACAAACAATATGATTTTGTCATCCCATGTTGCATAAGTACGCCACTTTAATATTCGGCCATCATCATTCAATGGTTGTGGCATATTAGCAATTATATTCCTGGTACATTCGGAGCCAATCTTACTCCATTATTCCTTGAACATTTTCTTTAATTCTTTTGTGGACCTAAATGTTGTAGTACGCAGTCTTCTTTTGAGTTCATCCCACAGATTTTCTATGGGATTCAGATTGGGTGATTGAGGAGGTGTGTTATTGACTTTGGGACAGTTATACAAAAGCCAGCTCTCGGCAATATATGACTTTTGTTTTGGGTCATTATCTTGGTAGAACTTAAACGTGTTCCTAATGCCCAGATTATCAGCACTCTTGTGTAGGTTTGCTGTCAGGGTGTTGAGATGGTCTTCCTTTTTCATTGTTCCATCGACACGTACAGCCTCTCCAGCACCTGCTGTAGATATACAGCCCCAGATCATAATACTACCTCCACTGTGTTTCACAGTAGGTTGTATGTTCCCAGGCTTTAGCTCCTGATTTGGCTT
>NQII01004553.1:35396-81011 GCA_002778355.1 Clitarchus hookeri
GGGGGGGGGGGGGCAATTATTTACTAGGCCAATATGATACATTTTTTCTAACATCATACTAATCACATTTTCAGGGATGGCAAATTAACAATTAATTGACGCTAAAAGTATGTGTATGACTCCGCCTGACAGTTTTCACAGCGATTTTCTGGGTCTGAACCTTATTTATTTATTTAGCTTATGGAAAAACATGCTGCACTTGCATGTTTAGACATGAGTGAGAAAATGTTGTTCGGCAATTTGCATTGTTACAGTTTAAACTATCAATTATTTATATCCCGAAATGATGCAAAAGTTGTATACATAAAGATTCCAGGGTTTATAGCTTCTGTTTCGTACATATGTCGAATTTATTGCCACCCGTGACATTTTTTATGCTAGCCCCATAACACACAAATTAAATAACTGGTTTTCATACGAAACACTAGTCGGCTTTCAGTGACATTAAATTACGTATGTTCTAACTATAAGGTTGTCAGCCACTAGTCTAATGTGATTATAACATTGTCGAAGTCACATCCATCCATTAAAAATACTTATACTTGTTATGTTAATAAAGGCAGCTTTAAGTACATAATCTTGGAAATTCTGTGTAGTTATAATTTTATTTTCTGCTATTTTCATGTTATTTAAATTGACAATGTAGGCACACCTGCAAATTAAATTAATGTTAAATAGGTGACATATTAAATTAATTTCAAATGACGTGGCATTAATTAAGGTTTTATTTTGCATTAGTCGCTTGAAAAGGAAGCAATCTCAATGTAAACTATTTTTATGCCAACTGCAAGTAAATGCGGAAAAAATGTGTCATTTAATGGTAGTGAATGTTAGATACTGCTGTTTGCTATGTAGTTCTTCTCTCTTTAACGCCTACAGTTGTTTCACTGGGTTTTTACAGAGCAATCGGAATAGGCTCATAGTACTACTAAATTAAATTTACGAAGAACCACGACTTAAACCAGAGTGTTCGGGATGATTCTGGAACAAAGTTTCTGTTTTCTCGCGCACTTTCAAAGTAAAAGTTACTGTAATCAAGTTTGTGTATAGCCAGCAGGCCGAGCTAATGAAAATTCGCCCTCACCCTTTTGCAACCACTTGCTTTTCGAGTACAAATTCGTAACCAAAGTGGTTCGAAGGCTACTACAATCATGGAAGGTCGGTCGTACGATATTTCGCCTTGTTCATACACAATCATGCGACGTAAAACANGAAGGCTACTACAATCATGGAAGGTCGGTCGTACGATATTTCGCCTTGTTCATACACAATCATGCGACGTAAAACACAAACTTACTATTGTTTACTAACATTTGTCAAGGAGACGACTTATACACTTAATCTAAATTCGACGGATTAATTTTGGCTGCAGGTTCATCACGAAAGGAAAACAAAGTCGAAAACGTATGTGACTTATTTTTAAAGTGACATTTGAAAGATTGAAAGAGATGCTAGGCCATAAGTTAATTGCAAAGATCAGAAACAGTAAGTATTTGAGATGAATCACTGTCTGAATTTGCCGTCACTGCAAAGGCTGTTGCTATAATCGAATTGCTTTCGAGGTGTGCCAACCTTATTTCGCACTTATTTCCGCGACGAGTGAACATTATTGAGTTTTTAATGAGAAATTATCAATCCAAATGTCAATTCTTCTTTAAGTTCACCTTGTGTTTTATGCCCGACCGTTTTCGATGAAATCGTGTTTCAGTATCAAAACAGAGTTTTCGAATACCTAGTAGATAGGCAACACGCATGACTGTCGATGCCCCGCCACAACAGAATAGCTATAGTCCATTCACGGTTACTTCCAACTTTTCTGAAGCCATACTGGAGTCCCACTTCCAGGATATTCCTCCACCTCATGCAAACAAACTTAACCAAGTCTCGAAAATTACTCCAAAAGGAAAACGCACCGCATTCGTGCGCACTCTGTGTAATAATGTTTTGCATAATAACTGCGAGTATTTCTTACTAGGCATTACCAACACGCCTATTTTCTGTTTTTCATTCATATCCTACTAATATTATAATCGCGAAAGTTTGTGAGGATGGATGTATGGATGTTTGTTACTCTTTCACGCAAAAACTACTGAATGGATTTTAATGAAAATTTACACATAGGCTATAATTTATAAAGATATATTATGTTAATTGGCCAAAATATATAACGATTAGTGTCAAGTAAGTCAGAAAATATTCTGCCATCTGCGAGCTATTTTGGCGTGCGCTGCAAAAACCGTATATAATGACACTAATATAATGTATGGTGGAAATGTTTCTCTTAAATAGTTCTACAAAAAATCCGTGACAGCCTATATCTATATTTTATGTGTAAGCCATCATTGCCAAAATAGTGAACCATTAATACAATAAAATTTGATACTTTATTTCCAATGCACATCTTGTAGTAACAAATTGATTCTTTATCAAATAAATACTTTTATCGCTTCTAATATTTAAAGTAGATAAACTTTGTCTCTTACACTACATAATTTGGCAAATATTTTAAAAGTTACGACGATGAAAATGTGAGTGTACGCTGCTTAAATGGTGCGCACCGCATTCGTGCACACTCAGTGTAATATTTTGCTTAAGAACTATTTATTTCTGGGTATTACCAGCACACCTCTTTTGTCACTGTCTTTATTCATATTAGTCACACAAACGCGTCACGAGGCACTTGATCGCTGTCTACAAGACATATAAAGCAATAGAAAGTTGATGGGTGGTGTGGTAGTATTACTGGCAGGGGATTTTAGACAGACTTTACCTGTTATTGAGAGAGGCTCTGCAGCAGACGAAATTAACGCATGTCTGAAAGCATAATATCTGTGGACCAAAATTGAAAAGCTTTATCTCACCACTAACTTGCGAGTCCAGTTATTCAGCGATGTCGAGTCAGGTGCATGTGCTCAAAAACTCCTCGAAATTGGTGAAGGCCGTCTAGAAACCGACCAAGAACGTATGGTTCTTTTCACACACCAATTTTGTCATGTTGTGGATTCGGAAGACGAGCTTATTGCCCAAGTTTTTCCGAATCTGCAACAATACATTCACGACGAAAATTGGTTGTGTGAAATAACCATACTCGCACCAAAAAATGAGACTGTTAAAAAAAAAAAAATCTTGAACGAAATAACTAGCGAAATATCATTGTACAACTCCATCGACACAGTCATGTCATCCGATGACACTACGAGCTATCCCGTGGAGTTCCTAAACTCTTTGGAGCTATCCGGGGTGCCATCCCATAAGCTGGAATTAAAGGTAGGTATACCCGTTTTGTTAATGCGCAACTTGGACGCGCCAAGATTATGCAACGGTACTCGGTTGCGAGTCACCGAACTAGGAAGGCATATTGTGAAGGCCACAATCTTAACTGGAGAAGCCAAGGGAGACAATGTGCTTATACCACGCATCCCAATTATACCTAATAACTTACCATTTAATTTTAAACGTCTGCAGTTCCCATTAAAAGTTGCATTTTCAATGACTATCAACAAATCACAGGGTCAAACCTTAAAGGTAGCAGGAATACATTAGGGCACGCCATGTTTTTCCCACGGTCAGCTCTACGTAGCTTGCTCACGTGTTTCTAAATCGCAAAATCTGCATGTTTACCCTGAACGAAAACAATCGTTTAACATAAATTGAAGGAGTATATTGCAGTAAATAGTAACCTAAAAAATATTATTATTACTCATACAACATAATAGGCTATCATTTCTAAAGATATATCTGCAGATATGATAGTAGTTTCCTAATTTACTATCAAATAATATTGTAATTGTCTGTTCCCAATTTATGTAGTAGTGTATCGCTGTAAAAACTAAATCGTACCCGAGCGAAGCCGGGCCGGGTCGCTAGTTAATTATAAATGAAATAATGTTATTTAAATTTAATATAAATAAAAGTTCAACTTAACAAAAAATAAGGTACCTACGTTTATGTTAACACAAGTATAAAACGCTTGTGATACATGGCATATTTAGGAAACAGCCAAAACGTCATGCAAGGAATGATTTTTAAAGGTCTCATTTAAAAAGTGTTAAGAAACAGCGAATAAACTGTAAGCATAAATTTAGGAACAAATTACACTACTGACCCCGGCAGCCATGTTATAAGTTCGTGACCTTGACCTTAACCCTAGTAACCTAAAACTTATATTAAATATTTGGGAAAAAATGGTAAAAAAATAAAAATATTCTAAAAATCAAGGGATAAATTACATTACTGATCCCGACCCCCACGTCTGATGTGGACCATCTTGACCTAGATCTTAGTGACATTGAACTCGAAATATAGAGAAAAAATCGCAAACAATTCTAAAAGTCGAGGAAAAATTACATTACTGACTCGTATCACCATATACTAGTATGTGGGTGACCTTGACCTTAACCCCAATAACATTTAACTAAAAAATTCAAGAAAAATTTGTAAAAAATTGTGGGAAAAATTACATAAATGATGCTAAACACCACTTTGGATGTGTGTGAGCCTGATTTTCGATTTTCGTAAAGATGGCAGAGCACAACTGCTCTCTGGTACGAAGGTCGGCAGGCGACTGATTAGTCAGTTCCCCTCATCCCCTGTGCCCATTAATTGTAGACTATATAGTAGATAAATCAGTTGAATATTTTGTAACAAACTTCCACTCCCTCCTCCCCCAACCAACATTATCACCGCACCACATGACTCTCCACCTCCCTCAACATTTATTCGCCGTAGCTCGACCCCCTCCCTCACAATACACTCTTGCGACTAACCAACCACATGACTCTCCATCCCCCTCACTATCCAACCACCAACCCCTCCCCATACCCGGTGCCACCCATTCCTTTCCTCTTGTTCCAGCTAGTTTACTTCACTCCGTTTACTGACCGATTAGTAGGTTTCCCTCCTACTCATCAATCAGTTGCCATACCACATCTGATTACTCGCTTATGTTCGACTCCCCTTCCCCAAACTACCACCGTGCCACGGACCCCTTCCCCCTTCCACCCATTACATTACATTCAGTCAGCTCCCTACTCACTATAGCTCGACCTCCTCCACCTCACCACTATATTTCATTGGCTATTTCGTCGCCTCCCCCCCCCCTCCAATACTCCTCTCACCGTAGCTCGTGATTGGCTATTGGTCACGAAACGTCGTGACCACCGTAGACAAATAATGTGGCCAAGGTCACACCCCGTCACAGTTCTTCCTTCGTCTGATGCTACCTTCGTAGTTATAATACTGGTAAGTTATTTTGCGTTACACACTTCCAACACAGTATGCATGTTATTATCGACCGTGCTCGTAATTACGCAGACATTCGCACCAAAGCAAAAACCAGCTCAAATTTTAAGTACCTGCTCGAACGAGCGAGCTATTGGTGACTAAAGATCGTGTTGAAACGTTCGTTTACTGGCGTGCCCGCGACCGGCGCACGTCCCAACTTCGTCTTTGGCGGTATCATCGCTGACTCCAGTTAAACTAGGGGCCGCGGTGGTATAGTGGTTTGGCTACTCGCCTCCCACCAAGGCGAACAGGGTTCGATTCCAGGCGGGGCTGCCCCTGGAATCTCGCACGTGGGAATCGTTCCGTACGATACTGCTGGTCGGCGGGTTTTACCGGAGACCTCCAGTTCCCCCCGTCCTTTCATTCCGGCACTGCTCCATACTCACCTCGCTTCACCCTCATCGGCTCTCAAGACCNCTCCAGTTCCCCCCGTCCTTTCATTCCGGCACTGCTCCATACTCACCTCGCTTCACCCTCATCGGCTCTCAAGACCTCAATGTTAAGAGCCACTCAAATCTTTTCACTCAATCACTCCAGTTAAACTGCTTATGTTTTCGGCGATACCGTTCGCAAACCTTTAGGCACTGGCCCTTGAAGCTTGTAATGTGCAAGGTCCACCATAATCCCAATCAACTTAATACATCTGAAACCTTTAAAAGCAAATNCCCTTGAAGCTTGTAATGTGCAAGGTCCACCATAATCCCAATCAACTTAATACATCTGAAACCTTTAAAAGCAAAATTTACAAATGTTTTCGAAGGGCCAGCATAAGTTGAATCAATTTTATATATCTGGGCCTTTTATGAGCATAGCTGACCAGTGTTTTCGAATCATTAGCGATAGTGTCACATCCAAACAGACCAACATACCACGAAAACCGGCCATGCCACACGTACGAACCGACCATAGCAGACAACTAGACGATCCAACCGTACCAGCCAACCATACAAGCCCCTCAATATCAGCTGGCCATACGAACCATCCATACCAGCTGCACACACGAACCAACCATACCAACCGGCCATGCGAATCGACAATACCAGGCAATGCTAAGACCCAAAAATACGAGCCAAACATACCAGAAAACCATACCAAACACTTATTCCGCCCAACCAGGCCAACAGTCCAGAAATACCGACTGGAAATTCTAATGCACAAGACCNCCATACCAAACACTTATTCCGCCCAACCAGGCCAACAGTCCAGAAATACCGACTGGAAATTCTAATGCACAAGACCAACCATACCACCTAAGCATACGAACCGACTATACGAACCATTCATCCCTGCCAGCCATGTCAAGAACCAATATGCGAACTATTTATCATGCCCCAAAAAATATGTCGTGAACCACACCGCGTACTGTGAAGAGAGCTACGAAACATTTCTCAGAGTATGTCATGGTCCAAGTCACGCACCAAGTTGCGAGCTACGAAAAGTGTCTCAAAGCATATCGCCAGCCACGTCGTGAAGCAATGTGCGACGAGGGTCGGTCGACCAATTGGTAAATAACTTCACCAAAAAAAAAAATGTGACCATAACTTTGTCCTTGGCCAGTTACAGTGGTTTCTNGACCAATTGGTAAATAACTTCACCAAAAAAAAAAATGTGACCATAACTTTGTCCTTGGCCAGTTACAGTGGTTTCTAGGAGGCTTTGCCTCATTCATTAAAGTCCTTTAGATAAGGCTGTGTGTTAACGAAGTGTAAAATGAACCTCGACTGTTTGCCATTGTGTTAAACATTTTGACACTCAACTTGCACATACTTTGTGATAGTGAGGCTGGTCATTAATGATGAGGTAATGCAGTGAAAGGCTTACATCTCGCTAACTATGTCTTGTAATGTACGTCGTCAATACATGTAAATAAGTTCGTCAATGACAGTTGTATTGAAGGCAGTGGTTGTGGTGACTGGCCTTCCGCTGCGATACTTCACGCTAAGATAAGTTTTTTTTTGCCGATGGCAGACTTTCTGTGCCTTTATTGCACATATTGCACACTTACTGCTCGCTCACTGCAAATTATNATTATTGCACCCTTACTGCTCGCTCACTGCAAATTATTACAACTTGCCTGTGCCTTTATAACGTGCCCTTGATGGGGAATACAAGCTTAACTTATAAAATCAGAATCACTGAGCGAATTTCCATGCATGACCACATTGAAAGTTGTACCGCCATAAAACCGCTTACTTCGAAGACATAGATCACACTGCCAGAATGCGTTGTATCATTAGTAGTGCGTAAACATGCATTTAAAGAACTATTAATCCTGGATTATTAGTTACTGATCCGCCTTTGTACATTCCAAATGGATTTATTTTCTGTCGCAGATCATCTCCGTGTGTCTTTCTACCTTGGAGTTTCATGCAGATGCAACCACAGCTATATGGACAATGCCTTCCCTATGCATGTTTTATGGCCTGCTAAATGAGGCCTCATTACATTTAACAGTATCAGCTGCGTAGTGTTAACTATGACAAGCCTCACTGTGAATGTACACTGTGGCCAATAAAAGAACGATGCAAGATCACCTCCGAAACATTTCTACTCGGACTGTTGTTGGCCGACCCAGAAACGCCCAGCCCCCTGATGCAGGGTGCTCAGGGTTACAGAGATTGCACAGTTCGTTAATAACCAAAGCACGCTCACGTCTCTGCCACATCAATTACTTACACAATTGTTGCCAGAAATCTCCCCTGTCTCTCGGAAAATGCAGAAAGCAACTGGCCAGGGGGACATCCCCTTCACTCACCAAATTCCCACTGATTCCCCGACGCTTGATGTCTCAGTACTATAGATCACATGAGTTCCCAGTGCTGAAGAACTCCATGGGAATGTCCCTCAGTCTCCTGATGTACCACAGTGTGCATTCGAGTTTGTCAACAGCCACTGCTGGATGTCAGAGAAGCACAGTATACTGGCAGTCGGCTACCCTGGGAGACTCCTCAGAGAAATTCTCATTGAGAAAATGTTCAATGCTGTGTACTTAAGACCATGTGCAAATGGATTTGGGAATGCCCAAAACAGTTACCATGGGAAAGGAAAAGTGTTTCTTCTGGTGGGGTTTTATCAGTGTCTCAAGTATCCCAAGTATTCGCCGTACTTCATCAGCAACATATCACAACCCGAGTGACAGAAAGATAAGGTGAATGTGGATTGGTCTGGCGATGATGGATATTAAGTTCGGAAAAAGGAGGGTGCACCAACTAGCAAGTAAACTCGGACTAGCACGAGATCCTCGGTGATGAAAGAGGCTGTGGTAGAAGACTCATGAGGCTGTCTGCTGTATCTTCAGTGGCAATGTACACTAGTATTGCTGCTGGACATTTTGGAATAAATGAACTAAACCATTAGTTTGTCACAGTGTTGTACCTCCTCGCCCAACTAGCAGCACTCATAGGACACTCTGAGATCTGAGAATGAATGTAGTGAGTGTGGGACTTTCAAGAGGCCAGTCGCAATGGAGAAAGCGAAGTCATGTATTTTGAGATAAGTGACGTCATGTAATTTCAAAACCCCTGGATTTCCAATGCCATGAACTCTCTGCTTCTGACCCTCTATATTTAAATGTATAACTGTAACTGCTTTAATGTTCAACAATAAGGGTCTCAGCATTTTGTACTGGGTAATTTACGAATGTGTTATGTTGTCCTTTTTCATGTATAGGCTATTCACGGTAAAGTGAACACTTTTTGAAGCCCTCTCATTTGGAATAATAGTCGATAAATATATTTTATTGTAGCCTTAGATGTNGACCAATTGGTAAATAACTTCACCAAAAAAAAAAATGTGACCATAACTTTGTCCTTGGCCAGTTACAGTGGTTTCAAGGAGGCTTTGCCTCATTCATTAAAGTCCTTTAGATAAGGCCGTGTGTTAACGAAGTGTAAAATGAACCTTGACTGTTTGCCATTGTGTTAAACATTTTGACACTCAACTTGCACATACTTTGTGATAGTGAGGCTGGTCATTAATGATGAGGTAATGCAGTGAAAGGCTTACATCTCGCTAACTATGTCTTGTAATGTACGTCGTCAGTACATGTAAATAAGTTCGTCAATGACAGTTGTATTGAAGGCAGTGGTTGTGGTGACTGGCCTTCCGCTGCGATACTTCACGCTAAGATAAGTTTTTTTTTGCCGATGGCAGACTTTCTGTGCCTTTATTGCACATATTGCACACTTACTGCTCGCTCACTGCAAATTATTACAACTTGCCTGTGCCTTTATAACGTGCCCTTGATGGGGAATACAAGCTTAACTTATAAAATCAGAATCACTGAGCGTATTTCCATGCATGACCACATTGAAAGTTGTACCGCCATAAAACCGCTTACTTCGAAGACCTAGATCACACTGCCAGAATGCGTTGTATCATTAGTAGTGCGTAAACATGCATTTAAAGAACTATTAATCCTGGATTATTAGTTACTGATCCGCCTTTGTACATTCCAAATGGATTTATTTTCTGTCGCAGATCATCTCCATGTGTCTTTCTACCTTGGAGTTTCATGCAGATGCAACCACAGCTATATGGACAATGCCTTCCCTATGCATGTTTTATGGCCTGCTAAATGAGGCCTCATTACATTTAACAGTATCAGCTGCGTAGTGTTAACTATGACAAGCCTCACTGTGAATGTACACTGTGGCCAATAAAAGAACGATGCAAGATCACCTCCGAAACATTTCTACTCGGACTGTTGTTGGCCGACCCAGAAACGCCCAGCCCCCTGATGCAGGGTGCTCAGGGTTACAGAGATTGCACAGTTCGTTAATAACCAAAGCACGCTCACGTCTCTGCCACATCAATTACTTACACAATTGTTGCCAGAAATCTCCCCTGTCTCTCGGAAAATGCAGAAAGCAACTGGCCAGGGGGACATCCCCTTCACTCACCAAATTCCCACTGATTCCCCGACGCTTGATGTCTCAGTACTATAGATCACATGAGTTCCCAGTGCTGAAGAACTCCATGGGAATGTCCCTCAGTCTCCTGATGTACCACAGTGTGCATTCGAGTTTGTCAACAACCACTGCTGGATGTCAGAGAAGCACAGTGTACTGGCAGTCGGCTACCCTGGGAGACTCCTCACAGAAATTCTCATTGAGAACATGTTCAATGCTGTGTACTTAAGACCATGTGCAAATGGATTTGGGAATGCCCAAAACAGTTACCATGGGAAAGGAAAAGTGTTTCTTCTGGTGGGGTTTTATCAGTGTCTCAAGTATCCCAAGTATTCGCCGTACTTCATCAGCAACATATCACAACCCGAGTGACAGAAAGATAAGGTGAATATGGATTGGTCTGGCGATGATGGATATTAAGTTCGGAAAAAGGAGGGTGCACCAACTAGCAAGTAAACTCGGACTAGCACGAGATCCTCGGTGATGAAAGAGGCTGTGGTAGAAGACTCATGAGGCTGTGCCCTGTCTGCTGCATCTTCAGTGGCAATGTACACTAGTATTGCTGCTGGACATTTTGGAATAAATGAACTAAACAATTAGTTTGTCACAGTGTTGTACCTCCTCGCCCAACTAGCAGCACTCATAGGACACTCTGAGATCTGAGAATGAATGTAGTGAGTGTGGGACTTTCAAGAGGCCAGTCGCAATGGAGAAAGCGAAGTCATGTATTTTGAGATAAGTGACGTCATGTAATTTCAAAACCCCTGGATTTCCAATGCCATGAACTCTCTGCTTCTGACCCTCTATATTTAAATGTATAACTGTAACTGCTTTAATGTTCAACAATAAGGGTCTCAGCATTTTGTACTGGGTAATTTACGAATGTGTTATGTTGTCCTTTTTCATGTATAGGCTATTCACGGTAAAGTGAACACTTTTTGAAGCCCTCTCATTTGGAATAATAGTCGATAAATATATTTTATTGTAGCCTTAGATGTTAACTTTCGATTCCAGAGAAATATATACACTGTGTTTATTACTTACATGGCAATATTTATTTTTTTTAATTTAGGGGGGGGGGATGTGACGACTCTTAAGATCGAGGACTTGAGAGCCGATTAAAAAATGGTGGAAGGATAAAAAAATGGCAGATAGGAAACAGTAACTAGGTCTTCAAAAGTGATCACGTGTAACAGTTGAAGAGGTTCTCCTTCTGGTTGCCATGATGCCAGGGCCAGTCTTGAAGCACCGGTGGTGAGGGTCGGATGTGTCCAGTGACTGCCTTAATTTTGTTGTGTTATCCAACCATGTAGTTTCTGTTTTCTAGTAAAATCTCTGGAACCATGTTTGTTTAGCCCCAATGCATGCCCTCACCTACTGCGACTTAAGTCGTCAGTTTTCAGGCCCATCTGCAGTTCTTCTGGATGGCCACGTGTGTAGACATACAGGACAAACCACCGACTCCAGAGAATTTTTTAATCTAGGTGCATCTCAGTCAGTGACTCTTGCATGGGACACAAGCTAATTATTTCCTTGGAACAAATTTCTCGACTGGCACCATTGGTGTTATGTTATGCCAAGGTGATGGTGTAATGTTGAGTGTGTCTGTTTTCCTAATTAATCATTTGCCAGTTCAGAGTCAATAAATCTGGTGAAGGGACATTTTTTTCATGTTATTTCATTGCTAACGAGTCTAATACTGTTAACTACTGGCTTGCAGTATAAAGCCTGACGCTGTACATGCGAAAGTGCGACTTCATGCTCAGTAAATTGCAGTTTCTCTCCCCTCACTGACTGAACGATTCACGGCCCCTGAGATTTCACGTTCTCTACCTTGTTAGCTGGCAGAGCTCACTGGTGTCCAGGAATTTTGTCTAATTTTCGATCCTGAATGTGTGCGGACACATGGTTAGTCCATTTTTCGGGACCCCAGGCAGCGACATGGGTTTTCAAAATGTAAAGGCAAGGTACAGTCTTAGTAAGATAATATGGTGATTATAAACCAAGCAGTACTGAAAATAGTACAATTAAAAATTATTTTACCCTTTTTTTTTTTAAACTATTGCTTAACTGTATGTAATCTTGTATCCTGTCCTTTTATTTCTGTATGTTAAAAATTCTGATTCAATGACTACTATAGGTTGTTAGGATGTAAATTTAAATCTGTGTCATGNCTTTTATTTCTGTATGTTAAAAATTCTGATTCAATGACTACTATAGGTTGTTAGGATGTAAATTTAAATCTGTGTCATGAAAACATTTCTATGCTTTTTTTAATGAAAAGAAGCGAAAATGAGTAGTTTCTATGGAACTTTTATAATAAGTACAACCCTCTATTACATATTATGTATGTCTATTGATGGATGGAGCAGAGGAGATGATGTTAGCTTCCTGCTATATGTCTCAAGGTGCCCATCTACCTGGTAGGTAAACTGGGTTGCAGTGCGTTTGTAATACATGTTTACACAACCTGTTCGCACATGAAAAAATAACACTTCAGACTAAAAAGGAATAATATAACTTTTAACAGATCAGGTTTCAGAAACACTATTGTAAAGCTTTTCAATATGGTCAATAACAATATTTTCAAACTGTTATAGCTTAAAATATTCTGGGAAAATTCGTGCAAAACTAATATATGACCCTGCACTGATGTTTGCGACACACTTTTTCGCAATAAAATTATAGTGACACCGTTGAAAGTTACATAGGTACACACTGGACGATGACGAAAACACTGCAGACCAGTTCAGAGCCTTGTGTGTAGCAGCAGTGGCACATTTGATGCGCGTGGCTGTCTCGTCATTGTCGCTCCCGTGCTTCTCTGTCTCAAATGTGTAAAACACTGCAGGTAGGCAGGCCCCATAACGAATAAATAAAATAACTGTTGCTAGTCTATCAAACAGTTCTGCATTTTTATTTCTAGAAAATTTCATCAGAAAATAGTAGTATTTCCCGTAGCCAGACTATCAGAGTTGATCCTTATTAGATATGTAAACTTAATATTAAAGAAATTTTATTATTGACCAAACAAATTATGAGAATTAATTATAGAATGTTCAGGCACCTTGGTAAGTATAAGTATACACTGAAAATCATAATTTTGTGTTTCACAGATAATCCTGTTTGCATTGATCGTAATAACAGGAGCAGATGTGTGGCAGGCCCTTCAGCCTTGCCAGCAAGGTGATGAAAGTCAAGGATTTATTCATTCAGAAGGAGGGCAGCTGTTGCTAAGGTAATTATGGAGAAGATAGAAAATAGCACAGCTTTCAATGTCTCATAGACATGATGACTTAGTCTTGTACAAACAGATCTCAAACATGGCCAGCACTAGAATAAGTGGGCACTCATGAGCTACATCTCAGAAGTGAAGCATGCTAGACTACTAATCTGATAAGTCTTACAGAGGAGTCCTGAAAATTCTTCCCTTTTCATTAATAGGCTGATATGGCCAAGGAAGTGGTTTTTTTTCAACACCAGTAGTTTTGTTCAATATTTACACTAAAAAATAATTTGAATCCATTTTAACTGATTTTTATATCAGTAACAGCTCAGCAGTGGCAATGTCTCCATTACCAAGTGCGCTTTTATCAGCACTGTAACTTCACTGTAGGCACGCTGCCTCTACTGGCCAAATGAGATGTTTTGGTACACACGTGTATGTAAAGTTTTGTCATATCATACAAAATTTATACCTATAGCTACATTTTGTTGCCTTCCAAAGTTGCTAGTTTATAAAGAAAATTTCAGTTTCAACCAACTCAAACTTGTAAAAAAAATTCTATATTTGAAACATTGGTATGGCAAAACTAAACAGTTTCAAATTTTTCTATTTTAGTTCTCAAAATAACTAAAGAAATCTTTGGAAATATCTTTGATTTTATTCTGTAATTACTTGCTCACAAAATTGGATGCAAATCACTTTTGGATTTGTTAGGCTCATAAAGATTTTTAACATGGACTTAGGACTACTCCGCAGAGTGAGATTCTGGTTGGGAAGCCTTTAGTTTATGCAGTACGCCGAGTGGAACGGCAACTGACAACAGGATGGAAAGGTGGGTGCCAGTACTTGGGCGGGGCGAGGAGCACCCCAGCATGAACACAATAATTCAGGGTGTAGTATGTCTGGTCAGGTAGTGACTCAAAAGTGGGGATAGGGACAAATGTACACAGGATCAATGAAATCCCTCCTCAATGATGGCTTTAACATTAGTAACCACACAGTCATGAATCTTTGAACTACCTCCAGAAAACACCAACTCCACTGTTTGACACCGTGGAGATGCCCAATGCTTTTGAATGTACAAGGCAGCAGGAGTACTTGAAGATAACAAACACTACTACGTTGCCGCATGTGNGATGCCCAATGCTTTTGAATGTACAAGGCAGCAGGAGTACTTGAAGATAACAAACACTACTACGTTGCCGCATGTGTATCATTACATTCAATAACATTCTCTTAGTTGTAGACCGAGATGTAAAAAGTGAACTCCAAGAAATAGACAGCGGTGGTGTATCCAAATGGTGCTACCATTTCACTAGGATTAGCCACTCATTCATGAAGATTACAAGATTACATATAGAAATGCCTAGGAATGCAGGAAACATAATTGCAGTGTGACAATGCTCATTGCTACAGAACAGTGATAAATACAGAAGGAAAAGTACTAGCAGTCTCTCTTAACACTCAGTAAGAGCGTAGCATACTGGCAGGAATTATTTTTAGAATTTCAGGATATATACTGCGTCTTGAAAATAGTTTACATATTAGCTTTAACCGAAAGTAATCTACAAATGCTATAGCTCAAAAATTTGAATTACATTTACAATATTCTTTAAAAAATGNAAAATTTGAATTACATTTACAATATTCTTTAAAAAATGCAGTCAATGATGCTGTAAAATAAACAGTGGTTGTTTACAGTGTGATTCAATTTTCAATACAAAAAATATGGTTGCGATTGTCATTTCAAAGAGTAATGCGTCCATCGGCCATGCTGTATTTGTTAAAAAAATGTGATTAAAAATGCAATGCATAGTTTATAGCGACAGAAAAATGTGTCCATTATTTTGTTACTTTAAAACAAATATCATTAGTTTTGCAGAATATAATGGAAATACAGCAGCTAGGAGGCTTTTGGAAATTGGTGAATTGAACGTGGACCAGTGGAGAGAAGCACGCAATGCAATTATTTGTTTCCAAAACCACAATATTCTCTTTTGACAGAGTGAAATACATTTGTTTCAATGGCTAACCACCATTTCTAATGATGACAAAATTAAACTTTCTACAGAAATTAAATTTCCTACTAAAGTGGTGGTTCAACATGTGGCCCCATATTTTCCAATAATTTTTTCCTAGGATTTTACCCAAAAATTTAGGTGCGGCATAGAATCGATAGTGGCTTGTAATCAAGTAAATACGGTACTCTCAAATGCCTGGCAGGCTTGTGAGGGTGTTATTTATTGGCTTGCACAGAATAGTTAAATTAAATTGGCAGGTACGTAATTTGGTAACCATATTCAGTGCCTCAAACACTGCAACCTCCACACACGCACTTGCCAGTGTCTAAACATTAGGGTTCAATAGCTCCTTTGTGTAGTGGTAGCAGTGATCCACACACAATCAGATACAAGATTCATGGAGCCCCAGAGACCAAACGGTTGGCCATTATAAAAAATTACCCATATATTTTCTTCAGTTTTCAATTCTCTACACAACCCTGGTGTTACAATCTACCATTTTCTTACATGTTTGNTTGTAATCAAGTAAATACGGTACTCTCAAATGCCTGGCAGGCTTGTGAGGGTGTTATTTATTGGCTTGCACAGAACAGTTAAATTAAATTGACAGGTACGTAATTTGGTAACCATATTCAGTGCCTCAAACACTGCAACCTCCACACGCACTTGCCAGTGTCTAAACATTAGGGTTCAATAGCTCCTTTGTGTAGTGGTAGCAGTGATCCACACACAATCAGATACAAGATTCATGGAGCCCCAGAGACCAAACGGTTGGCCATTATAAAAAAATACCCATATATTTTCTTCAGTTTTCAATTCTCTACACAACCCTGGTGTTACAATCTACCATTTTCTTACATGTTTGNTACCCATATATTTTCTTCAGTTTTCAATTCTCTACACAACCCTGGTGTTACAATCTACCATTTTCTTACATGTTTGTCCATTTCATGTAAGTGGGGTAAATTTTGACAGTTCTAGAAAATTAGCAAGGCCACAATGTATCCTTCCACCACAGCTGCTGTTTTGTCGGAGAATAAAAATATGTTTGTAAACAAATCGACCCCAAGAATGCATACTTGCATTTTTCCTCGTGTTTCCTGTTATGACAGGCACTGAAAGACTGACGTTAGCTAACGTCCGCTCAGTAATCAATGTAGGATATTATAACTAGGTTGGCAGTTCAACCTGTTTTATTTTTGTATTTGCCAAGTTAAGTTTGTTGGGGTTCTGGTGATTTTATTTCCAGGGAAAAAGGAAACATTGTGTGAAAAAAAGGGAGAGGGGGTGAAGTGCTTTAGTTCAACGTTTTTCGTGAGACGGCATTGTTTTGAGGTTCTTACGAGTGTGTGGCATTTTGAGTTGCATATTGTTCTGATGGAGCAGTGGAAAATTTTGCTTGTATGGAAATAACACATTCAAATTATTATAACTTTGAAAGTTTTAACTTCAATGAAAAAACCAAACGTGATACATCGTCGTTGTTTGTATTCGTACAGATGCAGCAATACACACGTGCGCACACACACACATTGACCGAAGTTAACCTTACACTCGTTGAATTTACGATATAGACAAATAAACAAATATTATTTACACATTACAAAANTTGACCGAAGTTAACCTTACACTCGTTGAATTTACGATATAGACAAATAAACAAATATTATTTACACATTACAAAAGTGTTGAAAGTGCAACTTTTTCCAGGCCACGTGCATTTCGAATAATTATATCAACGGTTTACAAATACATTATTTACAAAACACGCAAACTAACTGTTTGTAAGATTCGCAACCTCTTGAACACGAGTTTTTCTATGGAAATTCTTGCAAGTTTACTTCACTAAAATCAAGTTTGTTCGTCACTAGCATTAAATAATTTGTTTGCAGAATCATTCAGTAAAATCAACACTGCGCACGTTTCTTGAAACTTAAACTTACACACGTAAATCATATTCGTGTTGCTTCATTGCGGACGGCGGTTAAGGAAAAAAGCTGTAAACATGTGCCGATTAACATTACATTTCACTCAAGAAAATACACTAGACGGTACCTAAAACCAACTATGCTTAAAGAAAGAAAGAAAAAAAAGACACTACCGATAAAATATTTTGACAATGCCAACAAGGTTCTTGTATAAACACGATGAGAAAAAAGCACATGCACTACAGTGTCCACCGTGCTGGAAAGTGTAAATTACAAACATGACTAGCCATTGGCTGGAAACGTTTACTGTTGTACGTGTCAACATGCTCTGTCATTGCGAAACATGTTTTTAAAGTTAATTCACTAAAAGCCAAAAAAATTTCATATTGCTTTAAAAACAACATTTAAACCATAAATGTTGTAACTATAATAAAAATTTTAAATGACAACTTTTAGTACTGAGTACTATTTTCTTCTAAGACCATCAACAAGAACGCCAACTTAACAACTTGCATCCCGCAGCAATTCATCAGCTGATACAATACTTTACAAACGAGAGCATTTACTGTTTACATAGTGTGTAGGTTGGTATAACATTGTCTGGATTTTCTTGTGTGTCAGAAATTAAGTGCTCTTTTCAGATTCTTAATGTATGCCAGGCCACATCACTGTCTTATTACAATGTTTCAGGTATGAATTGCCGGATGGAACAAAGGTCAGCGAACAAGGCATCTTGAAACCAAATGCTGATGGATCAGGCAATGTGCTGGTGAAGAAGGGCTCTTTCCAGTTTGTCAGCCCTGAAGGCACACCTTTCTCACTGTCGTACATTGCTGATGAGCACGGCTATCGTGTTAAATCAGACAGCATTTCTGCGGCATCCCTTGGAGCTGACGCATTCTTCCGCAGATAAATCTATCTGCAGTTACGTATCTCATCACTGATGCTCATATTTTCTTCACGTGCATATGTAATCACAATGATATCAGGCTTATTTTGTAACGTTGCATTTACAAATCCAACATTTTAAATGCTAAATTGCTTAGAAACCCGCAGCAACTTACCTTATAAATTATGTAACTAGCCTATGATATATTGTGTCTCATTTTATTATACCAATTCAGAGGCTACAATGTGCATTAATGTTTTTAGTAAGAGCTACATTCAAAATTTGGTGACAAGCTCTTTCCATAGCATGTACATAATTTTTTTTAGTTTATTAGGTCGAATACGGTAACACATGTACTGTAACATTTACAGTATGTGGTGGCTTTTTGACGATTGAGTTTTGCGTTAGCAATGCTACAGCAGAAAAGTTGTAATGACACCACTTTTTCCAATACCAATAGCGTACTATTTACATAATAAAAGGTAGACAGAATGCACAAGTACTCACAGGGCAGTACTCGTAGACACAAACAAAAGTCAGATGAACACATTTTCCATGCGGATGCACGGTCGTGCAACGTTTCGCTGGCTAGACCAGCTTCATCAGGCGTCGAGCGGTGGCACACTGCAGTATGGTGAGTGGTGGTTGGCAAACAGTGAACCTAGCGTCCAGGAGGCAAACTAGGGTGAAGCGGGAAATTTAAAATGTGGCGGAGGGGTTATTTTATGTTTAAGCCCGGTGTTTTGTTTGAATTTGGTGAGGGCCCTACCTCCTTCTAATAATAGCATAGAACTGTGATGCTGGGAACTGGCCCACCAATGTATCACCAAACACAATAATATTTATTTAAAACTATTTTATTAATAATGATAAATTCCAACATACATCATGTAAAAATCCCCTTCCCTTTAACATATACACTTTTATAATTTGTCCATATCACAGTGAATATATTTTCTTTTCAATGACTCTAGTCACTCTGATTTTGAATAAGGCATGTGTAAATTGATGAAAATAAAATTTCCTGTATATTTTTTCTAATTTACAAATTTTAAAACTAGGGCAAATGTACACAGCCATTTAAGTTTGCCAATATTATCACGCTTTGGAGTTTAGAGTAGTATGTGTTTGGGTCGCAATGTGGGGTCAAACCATGGGCTACTGGAGGCGTGTAGCTTAATTTATCATTGCCGACAACTTGGCACACTCTACGGCCTTTGTTTCCACTTACTTTTGAGGGGCTTGGTGGGCTGCGGTGGTTCGGCAATGAGGCGATGTCTCTCCGACTGTGCTTCGTTTCGAAGGAAGTTCTTTTCCCCGGATATCTAGGTACTTGACATGTGACTGTGATATTCCTCAGTTTGTCCCAAGTCCTGTTGGGTAGGTAAAAACCCTGGTGTACGACCAAAGGTTTCCGCAGTGCTAGTCAAGTGGGTCTTGAATGAAGGGGTGAAGAGGTTCTGCACGAACCGCGTTTACCCGATGCTTCCCTGCAGGTGCTCCTGTTGGGCTCTGCCTCTCCACTTGTAAAGGACTGGTACCTTGCATGGGTCTGTTTCCCCCGAGTGCTGATGGCACTGGTTGGCGTTCATCACTTTGATCCTCACTCCCACTCAACAGGAATACGGCATAGGGCAGTTGGGTGACGGAGTAAAACAGGGTGAGTTGATAGGCAGGAGGTCTCTGTAAGATAGGGGATGTCCCAGACATTCTAATATGAATTTTCCTTATGCTCCTTCTTGTGGAAGGGTGAAGTCTGTCAGATATACCACCTGTTCTACAGTTCTCCATCTCCGGCAGGTCTATATACGACGGAACAGAGGCTGGTGAGTATAGAGTTGTGATGCCCAGTGTCTCTCTAGTGTGGGCAGCCGGGTATCGTGCTCATTATTACTGTCTGAATGACCAGGGGTTAGAGGAGGACAGACTGCCTGGCCACTGCACCAGGCACCAGATGTCAAAGTGATCACCTCCCTTAGGCTGCAATCACTTCCACCCCTCACTGTCTTGTGGCCCTAACTTGGTTCCCTTTCTGGCTCCTTTACAGTTAGGTACCTCTTGGTATAAATAACTGAGGTAGCAGATTGGTGGGTAATTAGAGTGAGAGAAAGGCTGCATTATTTATTTGATAATGCTGGTTTTGAATGACTGAATTACATTAGCTACATGAAAAAACATACGAAGCAGTCTGACGTAACATAGGTTTATTGTCTCAAGTTCTAATATGACTGGCACACACATGCACGAGTGTCTTTTGTGCACAAACACAGGAAATCGGCTAGTGTTGGTAGTATCGGTGCTCTGTTACGGGCAATGCTCCCTTCGCCAATCCTTCCCATTACAACTGCACTGACATCTGGTAGATTGCTACGAAACGAGGGGATATCAGCGTCAAGGGTAAAATGTCGCAGGGATAACATGAGTCAATTTTTAAAAATCAGAATGAGCACAGATTTTACTAAAGGAGTTAGACAAATTGAAGATAATTTTGCCTTTACTTTGTTATTTGTCTCTGCTGAACTTGTTTGGTGTTCACATCAAAACTACATACTAAAATTACTTACCAAAATGCAATA
Organism: Clitarchus hookeri; assembly: GCA_002778355.1. Taxonomy (NCBI): domain Eukaryota; kingdom Metazoa; phylum Arthropoda; class Insecta; order Phasmatodea; family Phasmatidae; genus Clitarchus; species Clitarchus hookeri. The sequence goes on from NQII01004553.1 coordinate 56,230, forward strand.
TGTCTACTTAACCCTAAGCATATTAAGTTAAAAACATCCCACCATTCCACAAGTTTAATGCCATTTTGCCCTCAGGTTGGTTGAATCAATTGATTTTTCATACCTACCAAACAGGAATGTTACCCGGAAACTATGCACTATTCAAAAATGAATTCACACACACATTTTATACAAAAAAGTTATATTTTAATTAAATAAAAAACACAATCACAGACTGCAATAAAATCTATGGCTGTTGGTTTTGTACAAAGTATCACTTTCTAGAAACCCAAGGTAGAATCTAGAAATGCGCTGTGAGCATCTCAATGTCCGCGAGATCATTAATTATTTCATCAACACGAGTTCCAATCTTCTTGGCAACTTCCTGTTTCTCCAGCAGCGGAAGGCTGAAGAACTGCCACACCAGTTCCCCGTCAATTATGCACCGTGCTGGATTACTTAACAACTTCGTTGAGCTGTTGTATGTCCTGCATTCAAAAAATAATTAACTTTGACACAGCTACTCTTGACCACTTAGAAAAAAAAAACCAATTTTAATGCAGATGAACATCTTCTGAATTTAAGTACAATTTTGGTAACTGAATACTGAAGAAGTACTATACAAACATTGTTTTTGATGTATGATTTTAAAGACATAATGTTTACATTCAGTTACTAAATTTCATGCATGAATAAGACCTCAAAAAATACACTGTTGCACTGACTGGACCCATTGCTATGGCACGTCCTTAAAGTTAAACAGGATGAGTATAAAATAATACCCCATATCAAAACCAAACCACCTACAACATTGATGGACCAATCAAATGAACCATGGAACCATGAAGTTTGTATACCATACATTCATAAATGTTCAATGTGACCACCATGAGCGGCCCAAACGACATGTACGCGATAATCAAACTCGTTCCATGCTCTTGTCAGCATGTTCGGTGTTACGGTTTTGATGGCGTCCGTAACTCTGGGAGCGTCTGTCGTAGCACTATGAGAATGTGTTGTGTGTTAATTCGCATCACGATGGTGACGGAACAACAGGCGTTCTGTGTTATTTAGTTTGCTAAATGTTAATCGGTTACGACTGTTCAACGTGAATTCCGTAGCAAATATGGACGTCATCTTCCCGATAGGTGAAGTATCGTACGTTGGTTTCGTCAGTTCCATGACACCGGGTGCCTTTGCAAAGGCAAAAGTTCCAGGCGACCGCGTGTGCCCAAAGAGAATGTGCAAAGTTTTTAACAAGCGTTCATTCGCTGTCTGAGAAAATCAACTCAATCAACGGTATGAACAGTGTTGTCAAAGCGATTTCTGTACAAATCATACAGGTTACAGCTTGTACAGGCTCTTACCGAAAGGGATAAAGAACTGAGATGTGATAACTGCGTGCTCATTCTTGCCCAGAACGAGGTAGACTATGCCTTCATGTCTAAGCTGGTTTTTAGCGATGAAGCGACGTTCCATACAAATGGTAAGGTGAACCAGCACAACGTGCGGATATGGGGTCAGGAGTCTCCACGTGAAACCACAGAACACAAGCGTGCTTCCCCCAAAGTGAACGTGTTTTGCGCTGTATCCAAAGACACCGTTTTCGGCCCTTTCATTTTTCACGAGCCCACTGTTACTGGAATTCCTTATTTGGACATGCTTACAGAATGGTTGTTTCCTCAGTTAGAAGAGGCGGCGGGGACTTCATTTTCCAGCAGGATGGTGCGCCACCCCATTAGCACGTAGCTGTTTGNGCCCACTGTTACTGGAATTCCTTATTTGGACGTGCTTGCAGAGTGGTTGTTTCCTCTGTTAGAAGAGGCGGCGGGGGACTTCACTTTCCAGCAGGATGGTGCGCCACCCCATTGGCACGTAGCTGTTCGTGATTACCTGAACGAGACGTTGCCGCAACGCTGGATTGGTCGAGGAGCAGCTGGTGACCAGGCTCTTCATCACTGGCCTCCAAGAAGCCCGGATATTACCCAGTGCAATGTTTTTCTATGGGGGTACATAAAGGATCAAGTGTTTTGTCCACCATTGCCGGCTAACATTGACGACCTCAAAACGAGAATTATGGACGCCATCCAAACCGTAACACCGGACATGCTGACAAAAGTGTGGAATGAGTGTGTTTATCACGTAGATGTCATTTGGGCCGCTCATGGTGGTCACATTGAACATTTATGAATGTATGGTAAACAAACTTCACAGTTCCACGGTTCATTTCATTGGTCAACCAAAGTTGTAGGATGTTTGGTTTTGATATTATAGACCTTCAAAGTTGGGGTATTCTTTTATACTCATCCTGTATTATGTTGAACTCAATTCTACTCTGGCTGTTTTTTTCCCCTCATTACTTTTCACAAAATAACAAAAACCTTTTACTGGGGCCTTTTTACACAAACCTAAAATTCTTCCAACAAAATTAACTGGAAAGTTAAAGTTATTTCCAAAGGGTCTGTAATATTTACCTGAAGACTTTGGGGTTGAGACCAGCTGTGTGACAGATGTGGTTCACAAGAACATTCTGCAACATGAGCAGACGACGATAGGTCTTCTCAGGTACTGGCTGAAGGTATCCCAAACCACCATCAAGCGTTGCTGAAATAGAAACATGGTATCTGATATCAGCAGTTTAAAGTCACACATTTATGGAGTTTGTGAAGCCATAAAAATTAAATGGCCACTTGCGTTGCAACAGAATTTTCAATCCTTCACAGCAGCATAAAACAAAATTACAGAAATTACACATGTTCATCTTTATGCTAATTATGTCTTGGCATATATTTAATGAAAGTTCTAACACATTATTTGTTGTACAGTATAACCATGGTAAAACAAAAAAAAAAATGGCTAATGTATGTAAGAATGCACCCTTGGTATGTGACGTGCCACGAGCGACGTCATTCTCTCATCTAGCCTCGTCACAACCGCGGCCTCCTCCTAAGAAGAGCAGTGATGGCTTGCCCAGCTGTTGCCGCCTGCCGTGCCGCAACACATTGCCACTCTACACCCCTCCAGCGCCTGGCACAGTAGCAGCCACTCTCTTCTCTCCTTTGCTTCTCTCTCTCCACACCCCGCAACCTTCGCGCTGCCCTGTGTGCCGCGTATAAGTAGAACTCACAGTTCTCAGTTCGAGGCTGTCTCGCACCAGCCTTGCTACAGAAAGTCACACTGCCTGAGCTCTTAACGAGAAGCCTTCTCGCCTCCACAGTCACGCTGCCTGTGCTTTATGCGTGTTTGATTGAGCAATCGATAAAACAGGCATAAATCTCACTTGGTTGAGTTGTCTCTTCCAGCACTCTGTATCTCCCCCCACCTTGCTCCTGCCATTCCCTATTTTCGTCACCAGTCCTAGTAAAACTTCTAGGGACGGCCACGAGTCAAACCTCAATCCTTTTCTCTCCTATTGGTAACTGTCCTGAAGTGCAGTTTACGAAGCCCGCCTTCCTAGGCCTCACTAGAGCAGTTGTCTCCTGTACTATCGCCCTTTCGGCAGATGCCTGGGTCCACTAGCAACGTTTCGCTTGCCAAGTCACCTGTTTGGACACGATAGGCCAGTCCCTGAGGAGCCCCACTCTCCGTGACACCTGAGTCCGCTAGTGATATTTTGCTCACTAGGCAGCTCTGGGAGTGGAAACCCCTAGCCCTGCTGCTGTAACCTCCAGTTTGGTACTTTGGTCCGCTAGCGACGTTCTGCTCGCCAAGCCACCAAGCTGAAGTCCAGTAGATCAGGCTTCAAACTATTCCTGAGCCGATACGATTTTTACTGATACTGGTACGAACCGATACTTCCTTGCCGATACAGCCCATATCCGATAGCGATACAATGGACATATGAATAATGAACTGAAAGACTTCTGTTTGCATTAAAAGTGTTTTGGAAAGCTGATAGAAATCTGTGTTAAAGTCAGTGTCACACAATGTACTATTTGATGCTTTAAGTAAACATACAAAACAATAGGAAAATTAATTTCACATAAGTTCTTTAAAATCGGAGAATAAAAGCAGCACTCAAAAATTACTTTAGTAACACATTTTTAATCTTAGGTCAAAGCAATTTAAACAAATTATGTTTTAAACTTATCAAATAAAAAATATTAAATCTACAAAGTTGTCTACCACATTTCACAGCATATATATACTTTGTTCATATTCATAAAATTAAAAATTATTAATATGTATAGTTCTTAAATTCAGCACTCCCTTATTTTACTGAGAGTAATGAAGCACTGGCAGTTGCCGGGTAATGGATGTCACATTTAATATTGCTTAAAACTGGTAATTCGGCGACCCGCAATACAGGCTGCAGATGATTATCTTTTACAGTGACTGTCACAGCAGGCCACAGCAGGGTGGGAGCGGCATCACACTCCCCCTCACACTTCCGGTATATGATTACCTCACAGTAAGATAGCTTCTCCCACCCTGCCTTCCCTCTTCCTTGAGCGACAGTCTGTTAGTTTAGTTCTTGGAATAAAACCATCAACTGCTGCCTCAAAACAGCAGCAGTTGACCCTGTTTTACTTCAATGTCACCACCCTATTAGCCTCTGGTGTTGTGGCCAAGCATAAATTAAAATTTAAAATATCCGCTAAAAATAAAATTGGTTTGGCTGGCTCCAATACTGTAATATCGGCCGCTATTTAATATTGGGTATCGGTATTGGCTCAGATCTACTTCCAACTTCACCTAACCTCCACACCCTACTCTCCATCAGGCTGTGTCTACCCCTTACTGGCCACCCACTATCTAACTATCAGGTCTATCACACCATAGGGCTGGGTGGGGCAAGACTCTCAAGTTGGGGCTAGCTCAGGCTGGGGTACTGAAGAGTAGAGGTTCAATTGACAACCAGGTTTACACCTGGAAGAAAGAGGAGGCCGCATGCCAGAGAGGGTCTGCAACCAGCTCGAGCGCCCTCCTGAACCTCATCTGGCACGTACCATATGCAGTATCTCCACTGCCGCCAATGCAGCCGAAGAAAACGCCTACCTTCGTCCGGCCAGCCAACGTTACTAGGGTAGTTATGCCCTTTAATGTTACACCTACTTATACCTCGACTAGAGTACCCACTCGCCCATCACTCGCAAGCGCACCACCCAAAGCACAATGCTCAATCATAGAAGTGGCCACACCTAGCAACATAGGCACCAGGAAAAACCTCCTGCAAGTGGTGACCACTGCTACACCGTCGCCCACCCTCTAACTACCAATCCCACTAAGGGTGAGCGATGAGGCAACAATGTATTTCACTTTTAAATTTTATGAAAAATAAGGTTTTTCGCAAACTTTTGCCCACTTAATGAACATATACTCACCAAACATTGATATGTGCCTTCTGTCGGCCCCCATGAGATACTTGGTGTCTTCAGTGACGGGCAGCCGACATCGTATCCTGAAGAAAGTGTTGACGTGTTGTCCCAGGTGGAAGTCCGCTTTCCTGAGCAACCGCTGGCCTGCAGAAAACCAAAGGCAACGGAACCCATTGGCCATTACATATTTAATACCTAGAGGGGTGGTGCAGTGGTAAACCTATGGACAGACATCCGGATGAATCTGGGTTCGATTCTCGGTTCAGCCATTCCTGATTATTGTTTTCCATGGTTTTCCAAAATCGGTGCAAGCGAATGATGGAATAGTTCCTTATTACAGGCCATGGCTGATTCATTTCCCCGCTTCTGCTTCTCTCTGCAACTTGCTAAATCTCTAATGACTTTGTTGTTGAGACTTTAAGCTTTACCTACCTAATTGCCATAACTTAATTTTCTTGAGTTACAATGGAAATAAACTACAAGAGGGGCAAGGCTACACGTTACCATGCTACCTCAGGGCCGATGGCCTTCGGTGCCTTAGTGACTCCATTCTTGCAACAGCACTACAAACTTATATGGTTCATGCATACCTAATGCATCATAGTATGCAAATGGAAAAGGAGCAAAGGCAACATTTTTAACAGCATATAACAAACATGTCAGTTTTTTATGAGCTATAACTGGTGCAGCATGAAAGCTTTCACTAAATGCACTCATTTCAGACCATCTAATGGAAATAGGTGTAAAATACACAGGAAAGTGAAAATCAAGGGGTGTAAAATGGGTATTTTGATGTAGAAAATATAATATGTTTTGTTAACCACAAACATTTTTTTGACTTTATAAGGTGATTTGAGACAAACTGCTCAAATAAGTGGAAAAACTGCAAAGACATTCAAACTAACCATTGACAGATATAAATTATAATTGTAAAAGAAATGTTATGGTGATGATTTTACTTTTTATCCTTTTATATCAAGTTATTCAAAAAATGGTGTGCACTATAACAAATAAATTCATCAATCTTCAAAATTAAGTTAATAACCAAACAAATAAAATATTTCAACAAAAAATGCAAATGTACTAGACTCAATTACCACAATTAATTTATTTCTCATAATTTATTTGTGATTGAGAAGGAGGCAAGGGCTGTTTTTATACAGAAATGCTACCCACATGTCTTTAAAGTCGGGCAATTCACAATAATTTTTGTTAATGATTGCCAAAGTAAGCAATTCTTGTTGATAATCTCTATATTACATAAGACTAAAAACTTAACCTAAATTAAAAGGAACCAATAATATTATGTGGATATTTGTAAAAAATGAAAATATGCCAAAGCACTAATATTTCTGTACCCACAGTCTTAATCATGAAATGTTACAACTACTTACAATCCAAATGCATCAATGAACTTGTTTGAAAAATATTAACCTCCAACACTTTCCCGTGCTTCTGGCTGGTACATGTAGAGGACAAAATTCTGTTCACTGTCAGCGACAATGAAGCCCATCTGGGAGTTGTCAATTAGGAACTCGCATGTGTAAATTTCTGCTGGACGAAAGTCCTGGAAAAAAAAAAAAAAAATTTGGTATGCTGTGCACAGACGTATTTCTTAGGCAGAAAGGAAGGAATGTTCAAATACACAGTTTATTTGTATTCTATTACATCATACTTTTACAAAGCGAAGTTAAGACTTGTGTTAAGGCACATGATGCCAAAACAGACAAAAACATACAGTCCTTAAACATATATAAGATTACAAAAAGGTAAAGTGGCATTACTCGGCTGACAAGGGACAAGGTGCGATATTCCTCCTGGAAACGCAGAAGGCTAATGGACTTGAACACATCAGCAACCAGGATCAGGGACTTGATACTTAGGAGCTGATGAACATAGATGTTGGTGTCGATAAATGCCACACCCACCAAGTCACTGTCTTTTAGTTGCCAGATGTAAATCTAAAACAATACAATAAAATTTTCACATACGTTAAAACACATTACACTTACACAAAGCACACATCAACAGAGTTGTTATGCTGGGATATGAGAAACCCCTATAGTAAAGATAGGAACAATGACATTAAAATGTAGGATGCAAACTGTTAATTTTGGTGGACGATTAAATTTTTCCATCACTGCTCAAGCATTGAATGTAATTTTTTACTGCTGACCAAATACAAAAATGTATGAACTCACAAAGAAAGTAGTGTTCACTATGACAGGCAGAAGCACATATATTTAAGATAATGATATAGTAAATAACATGACCAGTGATGCCTCATATGTATATGAGCCAAAGAAAACAAATGATACTAGTTAAATATGCAAAAGCCCAGTCTAATCAGCAACGTAATTTAATGCTTTTTAAAAAAATTACTACCTGTAAATGCATGTCTTTTAACATAAACACTGACGGAAGTACTCCCAGGAAAATGAAATAGAAACATTACATGAAACAAACTATAACCATCTAATTTAAATAGAACACCAGCTATAATTACCTAACAAGAAACAGAAGCTTCTACTGAATCACACTTGTCCTCAACGTTTTACACACTTTAAATATATAAAAGGACCAGCATTCAAGTACTCACAGCCTAGTACTTGTCGACAGGCACACACACAAAGAAGGACGACACTTTTTTCGCGCGGTTGCGTGATCACGTTTCACTGGCTGGGTCAGCTTCATCCGGCGGCGAGTTGGAAACTGTAATATGGTGGAAGGGTGCTGTTGGTAGTAAACTTAGCGGCCAGGTGACAAACTAGGGTGCGGCGGGAAAATTGAAAAGTTGCCGGTATGGCTGATGAGTGTGGTTTGGAGCTCTGGTTATCTTATGTTGAGGCCTGGCAGTTGCCTGGCCTGTCCTACTACTCACTGCCTGATGAAGCTGGCCTAGCCAGCGAAACGTCGCGATCACGTGATAAATGTGTCGTCCTTCTTTGTGTGTGTGTGTCTCTCTACAAGTACTAGACAGTAAGTACTTAATATCTGTCCTTTTATATATAAATATACAAATTACTGACTGATTCAAAATGATAACACAAATAATTCAGTTATAATTTTTACACATATCAAATGTAATACCAATGTGTAGTCTCATGACGAAATTTGTGTGACTGCAAGTGTTGTTTGTTTAAACTGAACGTGGTGGCAAAAATTAATAGTCAGAAATCAGAAACAGAAAATACGTGTTACCACAGTAAAATAGATTTACACTGCCAACACTTAAAAAAAAAAAGTTAATTATAATAAATAATCATGACTTCCTTTAGTAAGCAATGAGTACCACCAATACTTCCAAGACAGAATCGAGAAAATCTGGTATCATCCCATTCCTAGTCAAAGAGCAAATGCTTTTACTACACTGATAGCAGGGATTTATTTAATCGATAAATACAGAAGTGACTTTAACCATTAACGCATGTCTGCTGCAGGTGATTAATTTTGCCCTGTACCTTCTGACCAACAGCTGACACCAAGAAACCCAGAACTTGGGTGAGCGCAGTAACAGGACCTTTTTGCTCTTTGGAGTACACCATCTTGAAGCGATTCTTGGTGAGTGGCTGGCCAGGCTCCGGAACCACTTCAATTATGTCGAAGATCAAAATCTGGAAAATAAGAGGAGATTATCAATTAAATAATACTTAATAAGTGCATCACCAACTTAAGTTGCAAGGAAAAATGTTCCCTTAAACTAATTTACAATGTGCTAACTATACTGGTTTTTTTTTTCAATGCTAAGAACAAGAACAGTTGTTAAGTTGTTAAATATCTACATGAATACAGTTGACTTCACTGTATTTCCTCACGAAAGTGTTTCCATAAGACAATCATAACGCATGTATTTGTTAAGAGTAATGGTATGAGCTTGCAATAGGGCGATCGCATAACACCGGTAATTGGGACACGAGCCCTGCACCCAAACCACAACACAAGGAACCATCTAGACAACACATGCCCAATATTCCGGCTGGAAGCGCGAAGGACACAGTTTGGTCGCTGAAATGAAGACGCCAGGAGATGGAGTGTGCTGACCGCCATAATACATCCACAGTCAGCAGCCTTCGGAGCCAGGATTCAGGTGAAGACGTTCTATTTAAATAGCATCCAAACTAAATAATGTTCCATGGCTATTAAATCATATTTAACTTTTACTATTTCTCTGAGCTCCTCCGATTTAACTTATACTTCAAGTAACAAGTTGTAACTAACATTATGTAAATACAATAAATTGCAAACCTACTTAATTCACTCTATCTCTGAGTACTACGAATCCCCTAAAAGATTAAAAGTACAATTTAAACTAAAATTGTAGCTGTAACAACAATGGTAGAGGCATCATAGTGACAACATTGTTTACAATATTCAACCGCATTCACAGAGCACACTGCGTGCACAACTTTCAAACAGGCAAAAATGTTTCAAAATATTTGAATCACAATTCTATAGCTTTCGTAAACAAATATTTATTTTTACTCTACTTTAGCAGTTAAAACAATCAAAACTTTTGTTACTCTTATACTATTTTTCAAAACACACAACAGCCATTTCATTGCATGAACAACAAAATATAATTTGCAACAACAGTAAACTCTAGATTGTAAGATCTTTCATTGATCCAAAGAAAAGGGTTGTCATTTTGAAGGGGTTATTATCAGAAAACCTTTTCAATTAAATTTTTTTCATGGTTCCCAAAAAATGATAGTTATTAAAGAGGATTATTATCCCAGGGGACTTGGAAACTAGGGTTAACTGTAAAGTGTTTTGTAACCATGAAACATTTTAAAGTATAAAATGTGAATGTCTGATTTTTAGCACTACATACTTAAGTAAATAATAAATGTTCTATTTTAACTTTTTACATTTAAATTATGACTCATCTTAGAATTATAACAACACAGCTACAGTCAGAAATCAGAATGATGGATGTGACAAGGTATAGTTTGCTGTCAAAAAAGTATTTTTTGGAAATGTCTGCTTTTTTTCAACAAAAAAAAAACCTGTAGAGCTAAACCAGGCGAGATGGTTAAACTTACAAAGACATAACTAGTGTTAAAAAAAAGAATGACAAGTGGAAACTTACTCTGCCCCGACTAGTAACATCTTCACCGTAGTTATAGTTTGTGCCAACAGCAATGTACCCCTTAAAACCACTCGTCGCTCCCTCGTACGACAGACTCACATTCTTCAGACAAGTAACATGTTCCCATTCATCTAGCTCCATCTTTGTGTTGGGGATGATCTGCAACAACATTACTCATAAGCACTGCCACCTAGGAATTCCTTAAGAGTGCAAATCACATGCTTGCCAACTCTGCAATATTCTGTCAGGAAAATTGTACTGACAGTATTGCACATGGATTGTTTCTTATTAAAAAATATAGATAATTCCTCTATAACTATCAGGGTTGCCAGCAGTATCCTTATAGCAAATTCCCTGACATTTCCCCGACTTTTCCAGAAATGTAAAATTCCCTGACTTTTCCAGGTTTTACCTGTTTCCCCTATGCTAGCCACCCTATTTTACATTGAAAAGATATTTTTTTTTTTGGCTTTACAAGATAAGTATTGGGCACAAATCTCCATTCTGTTAAAAAAAAAAAAAAAAAAGGTCAAATATGTCAGTATTAACAAGAAACTTGGGTCACTTTGTGCTCCATCATTACCATGGAAAATTTTGAATAATCATTTGAAAACTAATGCATTGCACACATTTAATGATTTTGTAGATGGTAGTCAGGAGTTGAGTCAGGGCTGCTATGATACACACTAAGTATCACTGTTAATTGTATTATGCTGTGATTTAAATAACGCTCATTAACAACATATATCATACCCCAATAAAGCACAACCTTGAAAATAAGAACACCACATCTTTACTTTAGCCTGTAGGATGTTTATATTGGCATTTAAATTCCGGTTCAACATGTGCGTACACTGATATAAAACAACAAACTTGCAGTTAATAATATGATGTAATACACTTCAAATCCATTACAACAGAAATTAACATTTTCTTAGCCCATCCCTATTTTTTTTTAAATTTAAAAGCACATGTTATTTTTTAAAAATTTCCTTTCTAATAGTCTGTACTGCAATAAAACATACACAGTAGAAAAATACTGAACATTTGTTGGTGCTACTCAAGAAGGAATATAGACCTCTAAATTTTTAGTATGCAAAAATGAGATGACCCTTAACTTTGTTAGAAAAGATTGGAATACATAAGGTATAGTGGTTAGACGCCTCGCCCCCAACTAGGCGAATTGAGTTTGATTCCCGGCTGGTTTTCTCAGGATCTCAGTTTCCCCTTGCCCCTTCATTATGGTGCTGCTCCACACTCAACTCACTTTACCCCCATCGGCTCTCTAGACCTCAATGATAAGAGCCACCCAAATCTCTTCACTTGGAATATGTAAAACATTGTCTTATATTCATATAAATATAGCAACAGTAATTACTAAAATGCTTGTGGACTAGTGACGAGAATTCTATTTCAGAACAGGTAGTATATCTGCATGTGTTAACAGTGCTCACATTTTTGAACGTGTTACTACGTCTTGTTAGAGGCTGTTCATGGTAAAGTGAGCACTTTTGAAGGCCAAGTTACTTTTTTTCTTTTGGCCATTTTTTATCCTTTTACCACCTTTTCTAATAATAAATTTGCCATGCAAGTAATAAACACAGTGTGTATATTCCACCGCACTCCAAAGTTAACATCTAAGGCTAAAATAAAATATATTTATAGACTATTATTCCAAATGAGGGGCTTTCAAAATTGCTCACTTTACCGTAAATAACTTATACCATATTTCTCCTGGAAATAAAATTCCTACTTTGCTAACAGTTTTACTATAATACAGTGAAACTTCCCTTAACGGACACTTCTCAAAAGCGGACAACTCTCTTGAGCGGACAAATTCTGATTCCCCGGCATAGTCCCATTCGTTTCTTCATATTAAATTCTTCTATAAAGCGGACACTCCCTATAACGGACGCGGACAGCTCTTTCGTGTATATTCTGACCCCAAAAATCTCCCAAAAGTGGACATCAGCTTCCCAGAAAGGAACGTTTTCTGAGAAAACGGAAGAGGGGAGACAAACCAAACGGACGGTGGTTGTAGGAAACTCTCAAATTCCTAGATTTCAATCGCACCACACTGTACAAACATGTTTACCTCTTAAGTTTGTTTCCGATTTTCGAGCGATAAACACAGCTCTAATATGCCTCCCCTTGTGCGTTTGACACTTAAAGCAAAAAGTGGAAATAATTAAAGCCAGTGAACGTGAAAAACTAAGTGTGCGATACTGCGCTGCAAAATTCAAAATAGGAAAGACTCAGGTGAGTGAGATTATAAAAAATAAAAAGGAAATTTTAGATAGATTCAGCAAACACGGAAATGACGAATCCCGTAGATCATTTCCAAAAACGGCCGGTTTGAGCATTGACGATGCAGTTTTCAAATGGTTTTGCCGTGCTCGGGCTGCAAACATTCCACTTACCGGTCCGATCATTCGAGAAAGGCCTTAGAAGTTGCAAAAAATTTTGGTCAAATGGATTTTAAAGCCTCTGTAGGATGGCTTGACAAATTCAAATCTCGGCATAAGATATCTTATAAAACCATTAGTGGAGAAGCGGCCTCAGTAGACCCAGAAGTAGTACAAAATTGGACAGAGAAGCTTCAACAATATTGCGTTGGTTTTGAACCCAAAAACATTTATAACTGCGATGAGACCACCTTATTTTTTAGAGCACTTCCGGATAAAACCATGCAGTTGAAAAATGAGCGTTGTCAAGGAGGAAAAGTTTCAAAGGAGCGTTTAACTTTGCTCTTATGCACAAATATGCTTGGTGAATTTGAAAACCCTCTGGTCATAGGAAAGTCAAAAAATCCTCAGTGTTTCAAAGGTATCGATATCAATTTGTTGCATGTGGATTGGCATTCTAATTCTAAGGCGTGGATGACCAGAGATGTTATGAACATTTGGTTGACAAAATTGAACAACAAAATGATTCTACAAAATCAAAAAATAGTTTTATTTATGGATAACGCAGCCTCCCATCCCAATACAAATTTCAGCAATGTGGAAATTGTATTCCTCCCACCGAATACAACTGCTACATGCCAACCTTTGGACCAAGGGATTATAAAGAACTTCAAAACTCACTATAGAAAGTGTGTTTTGAAGCACCTGTTGGCCAACATGGACAATGCGACATCGTCAAGTGATCTTGCAAAGAAAATTAACATCCTGGATGCGATTCACTGGATAACGTCCTCCGTGAAAAAAATAAGCAAAGAAACTGTGTTACATTGCTTCATAAAGTCGGGATTCGTAAATTCCAGCGATGAAGCCGCAAATCTACAAGATGTTGATGAAGATGGAGAACTTCAAGACCTGCTAACATCATACGGCCCGACGAGCAAAACAACGTACGCCGACATCGATGGAAGTCTGGTCACAGAAAATAATTCTCTGAAAGTTGCAGATCTTATTCGTGAAGGTACGTAATCATACAGTTATTAGTACACATATGTACGTAATAATGTTTTTGTCTTTAAAAAAAATTAATTTTTCATTTGTTTACATTTCAGAGGAAAGCCTAAATGACGAAGAAATTTTACGAGAGTCAGAAGTGGAGGACGATGACCCACCGATGAAGGCTGAAAAAGTCTTGATACAAATTAAGCGGGTCAGAAATTTTTTTATTTCAAACAGTGACGCTGAGGGACTTGACTTAGCATTGAGGATTCAGTCAAATGTTGAAAATAAAATTCTTACTAAAAGAATAAATCAATCAAAAATAACAGACTTTTTTTAAGTGTTAATTTCTGTCATAAATTTTATTGCTTCATAAATATTTTAAATTGTTTTTATACATTTTTAAGATAATGTACGTATGTAATACGTACATACCTACTACTGTACATACAGTAGTTGTTTTCTGTGCTCCGTGTTGTGAAATAAATTGCCTTTTTCACGTAAATATGTACATAATTTATTATTAACCTATGGCACATCTTGTATGTTTGTATGTATGTACAATTTAAAACATTATTTTCATTTTTCTCCCAAAAGCGGACACTTCTATATAGCGGACAATATTTCATTCCCCAAGGGTGTCCGTTATATGGAAGTTTCACTGTATTTACAAAATTACAAATAATGAGTGAAGCAAATCCTGAGAACTCAAATAATTGAAATAAAGCCTAAACACACAAAAATGGATAAAATAAGACAAAAATACATATTTACAACAGATACATGAGGAAAATTGACAATGATATAAAACATGAAAGTGCAGTATTGGTATTACTGAGTCATCATCGTAACAGTATCATGGATGTAATAAAGTCATACCTCCCATGAGACTGGAGAGAACAGCAAGACACTAAAGCGCTCCTGAAGTGGATACGGAAATCGTTCATTCCTTTCTTCAATTGTAAGTTCCTACAAATTTAAAAGCAGAATAAGCTGTGATACAGTTATTCAATACTGACAATGACAATGCCCTACATCAATAACACAAATTGGACATCAATAGCACTATGTAAACAATACACTGTTTTTGTGCACTACCACAAATCAATAATTAAAAAATAAACAGTCTAAAGAAGAAGCCAAACAATATGGTTTTGGTATCAAAAGTAATATTGTAGGTTTACACAAACACCAGTAAACTTTTCATTCATCACTGGTTACTGCTGCATAATGCAGCCCAGATCTGAATACTGTAATAAAAAAAAACTGGAAATGTGTAAGTGATAATAATAATGTTTTTGAGAAGCATGTATACACTGCACTCTCATTATGGAACTAATTTATATTTTGTAATAGCAGATGCACAAGTAGGGCAACAAACCCGCATGTTGTCAGGATTAAACAGAAAGAGATGATCTGGTATGGACACGTTATGTACCCAGAACATAAAAGACTTCTGTGGTCGGGGATGATCAAGGAACAGGAAGCTGAAACACACTAAATAACTAATTTGGGAAAGTGGTGAAGAGTAGCATAAATTAATCACTCAATAACAAAAGTAGATAAAAGGTGAGTGTTGTACATAAATAAGTACAGTAAATATCTAAAATGATATCACTTTTATATAGGCACATTTGGCCGATAGCATGCATGAAAATCAGCGGCGCGAGGGTGACAAAAAGAAACCTTCACTGCTGCCACACTACACACTGAAAATGACCTTGTCTTCCCCATTGAAGCGGTAGTACTTGTCTGTGGGCTCAGCCTGACTGGTGACGACGCAGTACGTCTTGCTCTCCAGGTGGTAGGTGGCAAAGTGGGGCGTGCACCTCAGAGGGACCTTCCTCACAGGCCATGGGGCATCATACGAGAGGTGTGTTGGTAAAACACAGATGCGCAGTTCTGCCTACACATACCACACAGTGTCTGTTGCTGGGACTCTACCCAATACCTACCTGAAAGGCAAAAACTTTTGGCAAACTGCAAAAACACATAGAATAACAATTTATTGCAGTTCATTTGACAGAGCATTCTGCAACCAATAATTACAGAAAAATGCTGCAAACATACAAACCTAAAGACTCGGCCTCATCCCTTTTGCAGAAATTGTTTGTTTTCGCTCGCGTCAACATTTTGGATTCATAATAATCACTGACAATGTACGATTATAGAAAATTTACATTTTACGAGTTGTTGAATATATTTTGCGTATTTTTAATGGTGTGTTATCCGCTTGTTGTAAAAAGTAGAGAACATACAGTAAAACTCCGTTAAGACGTTTCTGCTTATTCACCAGGAAAACCTCTTAAAAGGGTCAAATTACGCATGTGCAGATAGACAAGGCGCACAATTATTTAACTTATTACGCAGGAATACTTCTTAAGTGGGAACGTCTTGAAAGGTTTCCACTGTATTTATATTTCATTAATAAATTACAAAATCGGAATACAAAAAAAACTAAGCATAAGTTGTTAGCAAGCAGTAATAAAAAACCAAGATAAATCCAAGTTGTAATAACAAAAGCGAAGTACAAAGGCAAGACAGCGAGAGCACAATGGCAGGATAAACACATGACAGTAGTCGTGCGCAGAAACTTTGGGTCACCTGAGTAGTGGAGGCTGGGCGGAGAGGCGGAGTCAATGGGTATGGACTAGTGCTGGCAGCCTAGAGAGGGTGTTATCAACTTTTAGATATGCACTACATCCAGTAAAGTGCTCACCAAGAGAAACGCAACATGTAGCAACGAAAAAAGTGCAACAAATTTATTTTTCTACCAATTTTTCTCAAATTTTCAACTTTTTTTTCATGGTTTCTCAAAAACGTGTTGTTATAGAAAGATGGGTGCAATAAATGGGGTGCATATAGTGAGGTTATACTGTGATAACATTTTATTTTCTTTACTGAAGTGACTAATTATGCCATAATTTCAAGGAGCCTATGTTTTAAAGGTTTAAGAAAAAGACTTTTAGTAACAATTACTTTTATTACCAAATATAGAAGTTGAGGCTTTATTGACAGTTGTTATAACAAGATTTTACTGTACTTGAGTCCCCTGATAACCAAAAATGTTTAAAATGAATGGCGTGTAAGTTTTACCAAAAGCTACATCCATTTTGTGGCTTGTTGCTGAAAAATCACAGATATGTTATTAAAATACTAATTTATTTTAGTAGATACAAGTTTTCTGAATAAAATTACATCCTTGAAGAGCATATATGACACACCTTTTACCGTGAAATTCACCATATATAGCTATGAACAAATTCTGTAAATAAAATATATCAGAAAAAAAGGGGGAGAAGAAGAATAATTTTTTAAGAAGTAATGAAAATATACCAAGTTCCATGATAAAGTATAGTTACCTTCTTGTTAAAATAAAGAAACCCCTGTGGGCAGTTGACATTATGAAATGGAGCAAAACATGTGACAGGGCCATCTATACACATGGGGTGTGTACGTAACTCCCCACGCAACGTCAGGAACAGCCAGTGTGGATTAGAGCCGCAAATGAACACCTAAACACAGCAATGCCAAGAAAATAAATTCCAAAATACACAGTTAAAAAATTTTGTAACCTAAGGATAATGTTTGCAGAAACTATCAAAAACTATGTGTGAGAATTACGTCATACCCCATTGTAGCCAGCAATGTTACTGAAGTATCTAAAATGAGAGGTGTAAGACTCTTCAAATTGGTCGTCACTGTCCATTTTTGTCCTGAAAGAAATAAAAACAAGCATAAATGACTAATGCTGTTAAAATATTTTCGATTAAAAGTTACATCAAAATGAGGTAATTTATTATTTTATGTCAAGCTTTATTTAATGCCTTTCAAGTATAACCATACAAGGTAACCTAACTAAAATAATGGTAATTTTCTAGTTTAGGGGCTTTTCTGAAAATAATTAAAAAAAACTCCAGAAAGTGGTATATTTCGACTCTACTAATAACGTAGAACACGAATATACTAGGGGCATTAACGTACGACGAATTTCCTAACATGTACCCACCTAACCTAACAGAACCTAACTCCACGATGGGTGAATCACTATTTTACGTTTTTAAACTAACCTAGGATTGTACGGCTCTAAACTAACCTAGGATTGTAAGGTTGTACAGTAATATAAGATTATACAATATTAAAAAAATCTCCGATCAACACCCTACAATCACAGACTACATGGGAACCCTATAATCCTACGTTATTTTAAATAACTACAATCCTAGGTTAGTTAAAATCGCTACAATCCTAGGTTAGTTTAAAAATGTAAAATAGTGATTCACCCATCGTGGGGTTAGGTTCTGTTCGGTTAGGTGGGCACATATTATACAATTAGTCATACGTTAACGACGCTACTATAGTCGTGTTCTGCGTTACCTACGAATACTCCAAGGTTAGTATAGAAAGAATGTGAAATTGTGCTGTATAAACGTCCGGAAAAAGCCTTGTTTGACTTACGTAATATAACTACATTTGCACGTTAAGCTACCGGATAGGATTTGTGGGTTTCACACTAAACTACGAATTTAGGATTTTAGGGATTTAAAGGAACGTAAAACCCACACAAATAATATAAATGCACTCACCAATGTAGGCGGGTTGTACATACTCTTGTCAATGGCCCATTCAACGTCAGATCACTAGATGAAATCACAGTTTTCACGAAGCACCACATACGCGAATATAACGCACTGAAACACTCATTTACAGCCGAATATATATACAGAAGCACTCGTTAATAGGCTAATATAACGCAGAAACGTAGTCTTGCTTGCTTTTTTTCCGTCTTAAATCACGAACGAAGCACCATCGAACTGACCACGACCGCTGCCTGCATGCATACTAACGTATGACCCGTGATGTCTTATGCGCCCGGCAGATTGCGTGAATATGCTATGCGTAGCCATTATTAATGGCGGCAGACGTTAACAGGCGTAAACATCAACTTTCGCGATTTCTTTAAATATGTTCTACTTATTTTAACATTACGCCGTCTTGAATATCAACAAGGTAAGCTATGCTGAATTCATTTAAACAACTTTTGTTGGCATAAAACGTTTCGTTCAAAACGTAAACAAACTGTCAGAAACAGTCACCTCACAAACTTGTTCAATTTTTTAAAATATGTTGTACTTATTTTAAAGCTATGCCCCCAATATATTTGTGTTCTACATTATTAGTAGAGTCGAAATATACCACTTTCTGGAGTTTTTTTTATTATTTTCAGAAAAGCCCCTAATCTAGAAAATTACCAAAATAATGAGTAAAAATAGTCCATTCATGGTTACTTCCAAATTTTCTGAAGGCCTGCTAACAAAGCTTAGCTAAGTCTAAAAAATTACAACAAAGGGATAACTCACCACATTTGGGCAAACTCAGTTTAATAATATTTTGCCTGAGAAGTATTTCTTACTAGGTATTACCAACACACCTATTTTCTCTCTGTTTTTAATTTGTATTAATAAAAAATAGAAAAATTATAATTTATGAATAAAATATAAGCAAAAGTTTAATTCAACCTAGAAAATATGCCTATTAAACTTTACTGCTTTAAGCATTTTGTAAACAATGATAATTGCTGATAATATAAACTGGATGATCGCCGACACTAAAACTACAACATCAAGAAAATAGTTTAATTTCCTGATTATTTAATGCTGGTTGTGCAGAAAAATGTTTACTAGGGTGATGAAATTTTAATGCATTATCCATAATGCATTACAACATACAGATTTTTTTTTGGTTCATGTTTTGAGCTTATATTTTTTTGTTGGTGTGTTGACGTGTGACTACTTATTCTGACTACTACACACGACTTCGCCTCATCTGGACGTGCCTTCACGTCACCACAGGAGAGGTTTGAACTATTAAACAACTGCTACGAATGACTACAAGTACGCCCCTTGTTGCGGGGGCACCCACGGACACGTCAGTCAAGATTGTTCGTTCTGATGTCAGACATCACACCAATCCCCTCTCCCCCGCTCTTTGGCGTGTGAAGGAAGCCGGCCCAGCGGCCGAGACCACATTACAGAGCGACCTACTTCAGTCACGAGCCAAGGGATGGCGCCAGAGAGCGTAACTCTGGCCAGAGGTGAGGCTCATTACCGTCTGCACTCCAGCACCCCCCAACAACCCACTGGGCAAGTAGAATATGAGGCCTTGCACCACAGAGGAACGTCAGTTGTTCTCCAGCTCCACCACCTCGTGTGCTGGGGCTCTCTGCTGGTACCAACGTCTTTGTGACCTTCCAGAAGCTCTACCAGATCTTCATCAGCTACCCCCGAAGAAGTCTTCGAACCCCTTGAACTGCCAAACACCCTTCTGGTAACGGCAACCACACTACCCTTCTGGTAGTATTAAACATCCCACTACCCTTCTGATAGTGGCCCACGATGTCCCTTCTGGACAACGGCATTGAGATAGTTAGGGACAGTTGTTGTAATAGCTACCTAACCGCATCTGCTTTGCTCAGGTCAGACCCTGGTCCCCTTCACCTGGTTTACGTAGTTTACTTCCGGTCAGTTCTTGTTTAGTTATGAGGTAGGACCACCGTGTTTATTCCTGACGGAATAAATACATTTTCTCTCAAACCTCCGAGTACTAGTTTCTAAGGGTGACTGATTTTATCTTCTGTAGACATCAGCCCGCCAGGGTAATGGAGGAGACCGCATCTTTGACAAACCCATTACCGAACTTAGTGTAGGACGGCAGGCTCCCTTAACCGGGCGCACGTGCGTCATAAACACACCCAGTCTACGGCTACCCATACTATACAACTGGAACGCAGTAAGGTAGAGCCACAATTACTAACAACACAATCCACAAGGTGTCTACTCAGCCAGTCCAGCCTTCACTCCGTCCACTGCGCTGAACTGTTGCCGGAGGGAGTGCTAGACTGGTTCTGGAGGTCTGCCCACCTTTGGACCCACATCCAACATCGTCGTTGTATGGTCAGAGTAAACCCACCTCTCCAACCACCGTGCCTCATGTCACCGGTTGGAGTAAATGGGTACGGCTCTGGGTTAACTTGGCTTCGGCTTTGGTTCTATACCTAGCTAGGGACCATCATAGCCTGCTTCCCCCTGACGAGGCTGATACTTGTATCTACCTTTATGCCGTACACCCAGACGAGTGGTACTAAGTGACAAGAAAGGAAGGCAGCTATGGCCTCCAAAGCCAACGGGAGCTGCAACCGAGCTCCAACTGAACTTTGCAGTACAACCCCCCAGAAACTAGCTCAAGCCACCCGCCAGCTGGAGAGGCCTCACCTCCCAGCTAGCTCCCTTCCACTCCCACTTTCAGTCCCTGATCAAGACAGCCGGGTGACCGCACCTGATCGTAACCGACTTCCGCCGAGACCGGCACGTTCCACTAGGGATTGCTAATCCTTTGTTCCAGTGCCGCCAGACGAGCAGCCCTCCTCTGGCTCACCGCAGTACCGCCAGCCGCAGCACTGCTGCCCCAGGTCGAGGCACTAGCTCCAGTCAACTCCAGCAACAGCAGCAGCTGGGTCTGCAGCCACCGCAGACCACCTTCAGCAAAGATAAACCTGTGGCTGTGTGCCACCCAGTTCACTGGACCGCTAAACCTGCATTTGACTATGTGCCAAGTCGCCAGGCCACGTGCCCTGTACTGTATACCAGCCGGGGTCCGGTAAGCCAGTAGTATAGTCAGCCAGTTGTATCAACCCGTGTCTCTGACCGACACGTCAAAACTTGGCCGACCGTGACGTTGCCATCAACCAACCGACGTCACACGTCAAGAGTATATATTGTACGTATTTCAAATGTTAACCTTACATGACTATTTCTGTATAGAATGTGTTTGTTAATGTTTGATATTAATTTGGCAATCTCTATATACAGAGTGTGTGTAGACAAGTAAATGGGAGTGAGCCAGAGTACAAATGTAAATAAATAAAATAAATAAAACCTTTGTTTTTATTGCAAAGAACTTTGAGAAATTTTGTGAAGATTAAAAAGTATTTGTTCTTCCGTGTGGCGATAGCGCATGCATATTATCATATTTTGTCACAATGTATGTGTCATATTTTCATATTTCATTCAAAAAATGTATGTAGACACACACATATACACAGGCATGGTGCATTATTTATTAATGGTTCCATTTTGGAGCATACTTATTACGATCAGTAGGCTGAAAATTACCTTGTAAAAATGGTGTACTGTACTTGAAGATGTAAGTATTATTTGTGTGGGAATGGTTTCTTGTGTGGTTAGTGAAATGCAATTTTTAAAAATATATATACTAACTGAAATGAAATTTTAACTGGTATTTATTAACAACTTCAAAACTATTCACATGCTATTCAAAAATTTACTATTAGATAAAAAAAATATTTGAACATCAAAATCCACTATTTGCACATCCCTAGTAAACATTAGGGGTGTGCAAATATTAAAATATTCGAATAGTTGCAAATAGTAAATTACGAATTATTCACATTCAAACTTTAAATATATTATGCAAAAATTCTGAACAAGTGGTTATTTCCTTGACATTATATGCTTAGTCGTTCATTCCAACTTTTATTTTTCATTGTTAGAGCTGAACCGTTTCTGATCATAACTCGGTTTTATGAATTTTTGCCTTTTTATGCTGCGGCAATTCAACAATCATTAGATTCGGGCGAGGTTGTTTGCTTTGGTATGTTATTGAATAGCTCAGTTAGGAACATGATAAAAAATAGAATTATTAAGAAAAACCACAACACAAATTCATTTTCACTGTAACACTGTATTTCTTTCTTACCTGACACCTTACTCTGGATGTGTATGCAGTAGGCACATTTAATTTCAACATAATTTAACTTAAGAGCACTGTAAAACTCACTAAATCTATAATAGCATGTGTTTTTGCAATTGTTAAAATTAATTATCCGTTCTTTAATATATTCCTTGCCTTCTGGTACCTTACACACTAGATTTACAACTACAGTAAAACCCTATTTAGACAAATTGTAAAATGAACGAAAAAAAAAAATTGTGCTTATTAACCAAGAAAACTTATTAAATGTGTTAAATTACACATGCATATATAGAAAAGGTGTATATTAATTAACTTATTAAGCAGGAAACTTCTTAAGAGGGTTTCATTGTATACTATAAGGTAACGAACGTAACTTCTCACCCTGAAGTTCGCTCCCGAGGCAAGATACTATGTGATAGACGTCGAAAGCGCAGTTTGAGGTTTCCTTTTGGGTAGCGATAAGCCTGGTACAAGAGCAACTCATCCTCAAGCCTTGCCAAGAGAATGGGGCGATTGCCATGGTGCCCCAGCGCCACCATCAGGATCTCCTGCACCTGCACTTACACACAGCAATTTGTTCATTCCCTTATCTTGTTCTCATATCATATGTCGAATAGTTCACCGTACATACAGGCTGAAAAATTTGCATGTATGTAGTAATAACTGATTTTTCTCATGAATTTATAAAACAAATTTGACTTTATGATGAATACATTTTATATGCTATTTCAGCTAATTTTCAGGTTACATAACATTTTTTAAATATAAAACTCTAAAAATACCAAACTGTCATAAAAAGAAAGCAACAGCAAATAAAAAAAGGTTAAGACAACTTTAAAAATAGGACTTGCAAATATGACAACCATTGCATTTCCACTCCTGACTACAGAAAAAAATTAGATGTGACATGTATTTCAGCAAACTATTTTATTTTGGCACTTTTGTTATACTTTCCTGTTCTACGAAATAATTAAATTAAATACATTTTCAATATGTAACATTTAATAACTTCTAACCAAAGCTAAATATGAATGGTATCATCTAGCAACTTTTCCTAAAATGATACATACTGACAACAATTTTGCCTAGAACCCCTTTTCAAAACAAATTACACCTCAAATCATTTTTAAAAAGATAGTATATCCATAGGGTTTGGAAAAATGAGCAATTTGGGCTATAAATGCTATTTTTCTTAATAATTTGTGCTTTTAATGCTATTTTTACCTACTTCTGCTTTATATAAAATGTTTTAAATTAATTATGAAAATATAAGAAAATATTATTAAAATACATGGTCAACAAGACTTCTTTCCAGCTACAATAATGTTGAAACAGACAAGAGAACAGGACTCAAAATAATAGTGAACTCTATTACAGTACTTTCATTACAGCATGATGACTGCCCCAGAGTCTTGGGGAACTCTTTTTCAGTGATAGTTAGGATCCAGCAAGTTAATAGGCAGTAGTTCCATGTTTTTCACTACAATATTACATGTAATTTTAAAGCAAAAAATGCTCATGATGTAGGTGTGATTTTATGCCACTGCTTCACCCACACTCACAATTTAACTTAACTGTTCTTCAACAAAAAAGTAACTGTTGTAAATACCTTTGTAAATATTCAGTTTATAAGATTTTTTTACATTAACACATTTTAAGTTGCTGGAATATGAAACTGCTAATCTTTCAAAAATCGATTAACAATATTAAAAACAAATCATTTTTTGTAGAAAAAAATAATCTTTTTTGTACAGGCAATGTGGTTGGAAATCCTCTTCACCATTCGCCCTGGCCCCAAGAATACACAAAGAAGAAGACATACTGGTTACCATTTTGTGAAATGGAATAGAGGGTCTTGTGGAATCTTTGCTATCCACATCACTATTACACTGTTTAGGTACTATTGGAGGGTAAGAGTCCCATAAAGTTGGCTGGTGCCTGCTTCAATCTACGCCTCTCAGAGTTAGGATTATGATTTGTGCCCTATCAGGCAGTAGAAGTATAATAGAATAACACTTGAAAAGCCTTTCTTCCTCTGTGGGCTCACACAGCCATCTACTGCATAACCAATTAGTCCCTCTGTGTCTATCTCTCTTCTCTGCATATATATAATACCCCCCATCTCCGCCTCACCATCTCTCACCCAAAACCCTCACCATCCTACTCCTACCACCCTACCCCTGCCCCACTCCTTCACCCACTCCCAACCCCCTCCACCCTCCC
>NQII01004553.1:89169-102700 GCA_002778355.1 Clitarchus hookeri
GTCAGTAGAGCAGTTAGTGAGACGGCACCAAACGCGGGCCTTTGCCAAGGCCGCCCACATCGCCGGAGCTCACCCACCGCAGACAACATACCAGCACCAACAGCAGAGTAGTTAAGTATCAAATCGCCGTCCAGAGAAGCCCCCCCTCCACCCCGACGTCACCCCCAGTTGATACGAGTAGCCAAAATAGAGTACCACACCTCGAAAGTGTTTCTGTATGTTTTTTTATAACTCGAGACAATATATCCATCCTTCAAAATGGAACGTCAAAAGACTACCTTATTGAAATACCCTCAGCCTTCAAGGCACCTTATAGTCTGTGCCTGGAGGAATTAACTCCGACCCTATGAACCACTCTTGTGTGCCACAGGTGGGGAATAGCGTCAAGTTAAATTGGCGCCCTGACGTGGGACGTAGCATCAAATGGCTGGTGGGGTTTCTCAAGGTACTCCTGTTTCTGTGCATCAATGCATTCTGTCTTCTCACCATCTACACCTCATTTTATCACATTCATTCTTCCCCTGGCTGGTGGATCAGGTCCATCCCACAGGTATAGCAGTTAGCTCCCTTGCCCAACAGCCTTCTTAATGCCTCTGTTTTATGCCACAGTTGATCAAGGGGAAAGAAGAACCTAATCTGTACCTAAAGCTAAAAGCAGTGCACACACATCCTACACACAGAAACATATGTTTACAGGCAAATTCACAATACCCACCATCACAGGCAGAGTGGAAGTTGGCATTTGGCATCACAATGTGCGCAGGCTGATGCGCCATGGGCGATGTCGCTATCTATTCTAGCATCACCACAGCCACGGCCCCCTCCCAAGACGAGATGTTATGCCATACATGCCACAGTGCCACGGAAGCCCAGGGTTGGAGCTGCTGCTGACTGTGACCGACTTCACGTCTCGGTGCATGTGTCTACCCCACCGGCCACCAGCCACGGAGGGGAAGTGCTGGCAACCTTCGGCCATCTCTGCCACTTCTCCGCTGCCCTCTCTCTCCGTGACCTCTCTGCACCCTGCACCTCCTGCACTGGCCCTGTGCTCTGGGTATACATAGGACCAGCAGACCACAGTTAGAGGCTGACACTCGCAGCTATGTTGCTGCCCGGCCACGGGTCAGAGTACCGACTACTGGGGTTACCCTCATCCCCCATGCCACCACATCTTCGAAGACTATGCGTCACACCGGTTGGCAACCTAGGATCAGCCCTTTGGGCCCTAAGTCAGGGTACAGGCTGGTTATGTGAGTTTACTGTTTTGGCAATAAACAGACATAAACCAATTTGGCTGACTTATCACTCGCAACTGCTATCTTTCTCAACTTGCTTCCTACTGTTTCCTGCTTCGTCCAAGAGAACCCCAAACACACTAGCAGGAGCAGGCACGTGCCGCCGCTCCCTATTCCTTCTTCGCCTATAGAAAGCCCCGTCTCTACGGAGCGGCGGCTCATTCGACTGTTGCACCATCCAGTAAGTGCTTGGGTCTGCCAGTGACTTCCCACCCACCAATGTATTTGCAGGAGATCATAAAACCGTCCCTGTCAGGGAGCTCTGTCTCTTCCTGATGCTTGGATCTATGGCAACTTCCGCCCTTCCTGAGTAACACGAGAGTGGTTGCCCTTTATCTGCTATTGACACCTTCAGTTAAGTGCCTGGCTCTGCCGACGACTTCCCGCCCGCCAACACACTTGCTGGAGGCCAGTAGTTAAGGCCTACCAACCACACCTACCTGCCTATGCCTTCTTCCTCTCAGTCCGTGCCCGCCCCTACGGAACACCCACCGTCTGCCTCTCTACTATCTGCCCACTTATGTCTTTTCACAGAGCTGGGCGGAATAAAACTGCCAAACAGGGACTGGCGCTGATTGGAGACCTGGTAGAGAATGGGCAGAGTAGCAACCGGGTGTATTCCTTGACGAAAGAGGAAGCAGTTTGGGAGAGGGAAACACCATATCAACCCGTGGAAGCATAAATATTCTATGGCATGTCCCTCGTACCGTCTTGCCACTGCCTCCCACGCCTCCTAAGAAGCCCGTATCTTATAACCGGCCCTCAACCATAGAGAAAGTGGTCCAACACCTCGAGTTACAGCCCAGTTTCACACCTTCCAGAGTGCAAACAAGGCCAACACCAACTAGCGCTCCTCCTTGTGCCCACCCAGCCATAATTGAATTGCCAAAAGGCAACTAGTTCCACTCCTAGCAATAATGCCGTCAAGTGGACGTCTGCTTCCCAACCATCTGGGTGGAGTGGGGGAAGGGGAAGGCTCTGACACAGTTTAATGCTAGTAACACCCATTAGGAGCGACGTCGATCTCTACAAACTCATGTCCGACAGTCAGTGTAGAGATTCCCTGCAAAGCACAGCTGTAAAATTACATGCATGAAACCATTAGAAAATTAAAAGCATGAAAGATTTATCACAATACAAACTGAACACAAATTGTCAAAGAAAAGTTACTTACTTTTTAATAAGGTCTGGTTCCTGCTTTGCAACAAATTTCTGCACCACTTCTATTTCATCATCAGGCAACGTGGTGGAGAAGAGCCCACTTACATCTCTGTACGCACACACGGTCATGATATGTGGTTTCTTGAAACCAAAACACAAAGACCTGCTTCAATTGCAATGTACAAACATTTTCACAAAAACTCAGACCTTTTGAAACACGATACAAAACATAAAAATTAACCTGCTTACAGTAAAACTCTGTTAAGACATTTTCCATGGGACTGGCTTGTAAGAACTTCTCAGCCACATAAACATTTCAACTGAAATGTCTAATCATGCTTGTTGTTGAACCTGTAGGCATTTGAATGGCTTTACAGCATTAATTCCATATTGCTATAGATTTGTCCTATTTAAAAAAAATAGTTAAAAATTGGTGCGTTAGTAAGTGTTGCGCTCATAATTATTCACTTAAAAAGTACATCACACTCGCAAATTACACATATAATTTACTGCCACTTTATCTTGGGGAAAAAATAGAGCACCGGGTCACATACAGCATGAAAGTTGAACATGGTTTAACCGTGCGCACCAAATTCTGGAAGGTATTAGTTTGACGCGTGACGGTCTAGAGACAGGTAAATGTCTGCGCCTAAATAGAAAATGATTTTAGTTCTGCACTAGATCAGGCGCACAGGTACAAAGGGGTACAGACCCTAATGTGGCAGGGTCCATAAGATTTGGCGTTCATTTTTATGGTGCCCTTATACAGCGTTGGGTGGGTAGGCCACTGGCTGGTCACGAAGACAAGTTGTGCTAAAATCGGTTTATGAGTGCGAGGTGTTGGCGAAGCCGCTGGCTTACCTCCTCCCACTGCCAGCCGACGGAGGCTCGTCGGGGTTGTTCCAACATCGAGTCTCCTGGCCCGGCTGGTCGGTGGCGACGGCATCTGCTGGACGGCTCGGCGGAGAGGCTTACTCAGTGGACGGGCTTCCGGCCCACTGGCGCTGGTTGGTGGAGCTGGAACTGCGTCATCGTCGATGGGCTCGACGCCTAGTTCAAGCAGTAGGCCTAGGCGGAGGATATCGACGACTGGGTGTACAGTCCCAGGTAGCTTCACCAGGGGGCCAAACAGATGTCTGGGGGAAACTGAGGTGAGACCTTGACAGTTGGCGGGCGGCGTGAGCCTCATTCCCGGGGGGTCAAAAACTGAAGGCGGGGGCCGACTGTTTAATTAGGGCTGGTTTACCAGAAAGGATAGCAGCTGGCCTCCTGACGCTCTACTTACTACCCCTCCTGTGGGTGAATGGCTTTCAACTTGGAATTAGGTGCTACGGTTCACTTCCACAACAGGGTGTCAGGCAACAATAACCCTAGCTAGAGTGTAATTCGCAGGGGTTGATCCTTCCTTGCCAGGCATGGGCACTCCTGGTGAGTATATACGCTCTAGAGTTAGTGGGTTAGCTGACCTCTTCGTTGTGTCTCTTACTAGTGGTTGTGGCGCCACCGTATGTGTGCACCAGGTACCTTCACGTGCCCTGGTCCACAGTATGGGTGGCTGTCTAATGGGTTGTGTCTTTATGACGTACATAGAGTGCTTTTTAGGGAAAAAGCCTCAGCCCTATTCTAAAATCAGCAAACAAGTTCAACTCCGCAGTTCCTTGCCTCTCCGTTGTGGGGTGACGCTTACAGGGGAAGACTAAGCACAATTCACACAAGAAAGTACAGACGGCGGTTAAACTGAAAACATGTTTTATTACTCTTCATATAAGACACGGTGACCTGTACTCTCCTACTGTAACCAAGGCTCTGATTAACTCTCAGAAGGAAAGCAAAGACAGGATGGAGGTTCCTGTCAGCTTGAAGAGCCTGGCATGAAGTGCGAAAATAAAAGAGCACAAAGCAATACCCGGTAGCCGTGATAACAACTGGGGTGATGGGGTGTGGGTTTGACGACAAGTGTCAAGTATTAAGAGGGAGAACGACGACTCTTCTGGGGCTGCAGCAGGTGCTGAAGAAGTCCAGCGTTGGTAGTTGAAAATCAACTGTTGGTCTCTCGTGAGGAGATGGGAAGAGAGTAAACTGAGCAAAGAGCCCTGGCACGACTTGTGGGAGGGCGAACTGCTGGATTCCAACTGCCGTTTTGTGACGGTGCAGAGACATATATTCTTCTATGTTGGAGGGCTACAGTTCAGGGTTGTATTACCTGTAGGGCACCTGGTGCACATGTGATGATACGTAGTTGCAGCAAAAGAAAGTAGTCTATATACGTATCATGCATCAAATTAATGTACTAATCATGTGGAAGTGCTAGTAGCGACATGCATATTTAGTTACTTTTTTGTAGTACATTATGTTATCAACATTTATTAATGAAAATAATTCAGTTACACGTTATTTACAATCACTACGTACAGTTGTGAAAGTCATGTTCAAAATCACGTACTTTACTTACTTACTAATTATTTCAAAATAACTGAGCAGTGCCATTTTTACAGTTGCCATTCTGATCCCTTCGTTACAAGATGCCGTTATGGATATACGTTATATATGTTTACGTTATGTTTTTTTGTGAAAAATTACTGGAAAAATTATGTGAATATTGGATACATATCACAAACATTTGTAATTTCAGTTTTACAAGCCAAATGAATACGCATAGCAGGCTGTAAAACTCGCAACTTGTAAATCTATATGTGATCACCACCACTCTTTTACGTTTCCTGACCATAACCTTTTCTCACAAAATAATAATGGCACAAAAACAGTATTACTACGTGTTGTGTATATATATTCATACTAACCAATTTCCTTAACCGCAAATTAAATATTGTACTTCTTGTTTGTAGTTGTCCCTGCAACATTACCACGTCAATTAAAAGTACAAAGGAGGTAGGTAAGTTGCTGTATTTTGTTGATTAATTGTACTAACTTGAGGTAGGTTCCAAATTAGGCTTTCTAAATTTAAGTTAAATCGTTTAGGTAAATTATTAGACCTAATGGTTAGTATGAACATAAACCATTAAATCTGGAGGTAAAAAAATTTAATATTTTGAGTCTTAAAAAAAGTTGAGCTCAATTTCGAGTTTTCGACAGAAACTCGACACGACTCAAAAATCCGAGTACTCGCAGACACCTACTTGTAAGGTGCAAAAATGAAAGAAATGAAAGAGGAAGACCACTCACCAGCAAGATGGAGGGGCAAGAGACGATCAAACGTCCCTGCCCTCGAGCTTCTCGCAGCGTCAGCAGTATGATCTGCCCGTCCTCGCTGTGGACCACCAAGTGGGGGTCCGCACATGACGCGTGGATGATGGGCGATCCCAGGTCCAGTGGGATGTGCTGGACTTGGTCCACTCCTTGCAATAACCTCACTCCCAACTGTGACACCTGCCAACACCCACCATTAGGGTTAAGCCAATGTGACATTTTGTTTAATGAAATAAAAATAAATAATACTGTATTTACTTGTGTACCCCACACACGTTTTTTTCTCAGAAACAAATTTGAAAAGTACGGGTGAGGACCCTAAGTACAAGGTTGGAGAAAAATACAGGACTGGAAACAGTACGTGTTGGTCATAGCATAGATTTCTCCCGATGACGGGTACATGGACACTTCAAGGATGGTGTCAGTCATGGCATTTGCAAACAAAGCCGACAACTGTTACCATGGTGGATTGGATGGGTAGCATTCATGTGACATGAGATAAGTAGTCTTGTGTGTTTAAATATCTTGTAAAACTCTGACTATATTCAATGATGGACAATTGGGCAGGCAGCGATGGCAGAAAGTAGCACACACTGTTGCCAGTTGGGCAACGTCGTGATGGTGCACTGCCTCAGTATCCCTTTAGAGACTAAGGAAACGGAGCCTCCTTAATGAGGATTTTAGGGGCCGTATGGGCCAACACATTTGAATCCTAGGGACACCTGGCCCTGGCTCACCGGAACGAGTAGCTTGGGCGCTGTGGATTGTATTATCCCTTTTGTGGCCCACCCGGTGATGAGGCAATGGAATAGCTGTGGGCACACTGCTATGCACAGCCAGTGATGTTTTGTCAATTGTAATGGGGATAAAACAAAAGAAGAGTAAAAGAATTACTTCCTTTAGAGGATTTCAGTGTGTGTCCTGGAGGCGCAGGCACAATCGTAAATATAAGTAATATCACGTAGCAGCGCGGGGGAGGAAAGGTTCTGGCGTGGTCCATCCAGGAAGGAACTTACTCTTCCTGGAGCCAGTGCCTTGGGGTTGACCCTCCCAGAGTCCTATCAAACAATTGGCGATACAAGGTACGCCTCATGATGACAGTGTGTGGGCCTATAGCGACTTAGGGAGAGAGCCCCCCTGATCCTCATTGGGAGGAGTTTAGTGAGCGGCATGACCAGTTACAGACCTCAACTTCTCCTCTGGACTCACAGCATTCCCCACGCAAGGCCCCTACGGCTCTCCGCAAGCAGCATGAGTCATAGTAACCCAATGTCTTTGTTCTCCTCAAGCCTCAGGAGCCTCAGAGAAAGGTTCTCTCTCCCCTTGCCACAGTGGCGCTATAGAGCGGTGTTACCACTTGATATTATATTTATAATTGGTATTTTATATGTACATTATTAATACAACACAAACCAGAACAAATAATTAAATCACAAAATTAATTTTAGCATCTTTTAAAATACAAAACACATATCTTCGATCTGTGCCTGCAAAGGGTGGTAACGAGGTTCAAACCGATTCTTGGGGTGAGCGTGACCCTGGTACACATTGGCTCCAGCGTGGACGAGGCACGTAGGCCACCACTCTGCAACAAGAGCTTCTTTCCAACACGTTTGAGAAAACACCAGTTAACGGCTAAGGCGGCGAAATGAACTAGGTTAACGTAGATGCTGCTGAAAGCAAATGTACGCGGTTAAAATGGTAAGGTAGCGGAAGTTCAACTGCTAAACTGATGCAAACTGCTCGTGAACTGCCCCATTTGGAGGGCGTGCAAGGAAATATATCTCTCAAGAGCTGCGGCCAGCATGCACTTTCACTGCCTGCCGGCCAGGGCAAAGCAAGCGAGGGGTTGGGTCCACCCACTTGAACTCAAATGCCAACCTCTCAGGCGGCAAGGGGCTTCACTCGGCTTGTAGAATGGAATGGTACAGATGCGAAATGATTAATGGTGCTTGGCGCTACAGTGTGTAAGAGGGGCAGTACCAGAGGCTGAGGCTTGTGAATGTAACAGACGGCACTCGTGGTGCGTCAATATTGCTGGGTGGCAAAATGGCCTAAAACATAACACCCACTCTATTCTGAGATGCCCATTTATATATATTTTTTATTATCTCCCCTCACCACCATCCAAACCAAAATTGCGTGTTTAGTTTCAGCAAATATGGTATAGCTCATGCCTCATTTAGTTTTGTAACAAATGTATAGCTTGTGCAACACAGTTGTTTACTGAAACACAAGTTTTTAAAACTGAATATGTATAAATATTTTTTTCCCTGGNCATTATCTCCCCTCACCTCCATCCAAACCAAAATTGCGTGTTTAGTTTCAGCAAATATGGTATAGCTCATGCCTCATTTAGTTTTGTAACAAATGTATAGCTTGTGCAACACAGTTGTTTACTGAAACACAAGTTTTTAAAACTGAATATGTATAAATATTTTTTTCCCTGGGATGATACTCATGGGTAAATACTGCATGTTGTCAAATTTCATACAACTAAAATGAAAATAAAAAATATATTTAAAATAATTTTAAAAATAACTTTACCTTACTAAAAGTTAAAATGAAAATCTCAAAAATTATAAAAAAATTTTTTTATGATTTATAATTAAATACACTGTAGCATATTATCAAATAAACTCAATTTAAAATACAAAATAAAACTTGTGTGGTACCATCAGTTGTATAATAAACCACTTAAAATAAATGTATTTCTGTTATGCATGCGTTAAAAATATTTTGTATGAGTGGATTGCTTAGAAATGGAAAAAACAATATTATAAAATATAAAACCCTTCAAAAAATTTAAAAAGGGAAAATTTAACCCAACAGTTTTAAGAAAATTTAAAGTTAATTTTTGTGTGGTTATTTTGAAAATATTATAATAAAAAATAACAAGCAAATGTTTAAACAAAAATTTTCCATTTTTAGTCAACGAAACAAAAATATGATAAACACTGAAACATTTGTTGAACTCAAAATTTTTTTGTTAAAGTTAAGAATTACAGTGACTAGTTTTCTTAGCAAAAGCAAAACTGAAAGTTCAGATTTTTCATTTTCTTTACCACATACCAAATATTTACACAACCCTACTTTTGCCAACACTCTTTTCCATAGAATGGAAAATAGAGTGGATGTGCTGCATACATGAAAGAAGACTGGATGAATGGAGAGATGGCACGAGTGATATAAGACTACAAATTAATAGGACATGCTGGTGGAGATGGAATTAAGACTGTGATGATAAAGGTCATATGACAAACAATTGATTACACATGAACTTACAAAACATCATAAATGCACATTAAACAACTAACAAACATTTCATTCAAATGATATTTGGTGTTCTTATAGTTTCCAACATTTTCATATGTCCAAATTGAAATCAGTTAACTCTCAAAAAGATTTATTCTATTTTTTTGTTGATTATTTTACTACTACCAATATAGTACTTTAATATATACATGCTCTGGGTCAGAAGACACAAGTTTCTGCATTCTGATTCCAGTTAGATTGTGTAATTAATAACTGATTTAAAACAGCAGTTGTTGGATTAAAACCCATCTCGGTTTAAACTAAAATATAAAACTAGCGAATTATTACAAGACAATAAACTTCAAAGGTGCTGCTAATTAAAAATACGCTAGCTGGAATGATTTATCTAGCCCACACAATCTTACCTGTACAATGTATCTGTTGTACCCCAGGTTACCTGCAAACACTGTATTGCCCTGAGTTGAAAAACCAGAATGATCAACTTCATTTATTTCTTGGCCTGTCTGAAGGATCTGTAGGCAAAAAAAATACAGAATTATGGTAAGTGTTCCCTCGCTCCCACAGCAAATAAATGCTACAAAAATTAATATGTCACGTTCATTAACTTGGCAAATAACAAAAATGTACAATCTTCTTGAAATCTCCTTCACTGTAAGCAGATGTATGGTACTTATTTATTTTTAAGTTGTCAAACAAAATTATGATGTGTACGATACACGTTTGTGTGTGTTTCCATTCTGTGTGAAACACAGTTTCTGACATTTCATTGTTATTTTTACCAGTGCAGCACTTTGCAAACACTTGGAGGGCTGTCTCCCACCAGACCTCCAAGACTGTGAGGGGCAAGGTGGCTGGCTTTAGGTACGGTTCCTGCATTTATGGGCAGTGTCCTGTCCCCATCTCATTCCTGTGCTCTAGTTTTGGAATAATTCAGGATATCTGGCAAGTTATTTTTCTCTTTCATGGTAGACTGATAGTGTGATTTGAACCCAAGGAGAAAATTTTTGGGAGACTTTGAGAGGAGTGGTATGTGTCATACACAAAAGCAGGCCATCACGTTTGTGGCTCTATATTTACGAAAGCTCATGCTTCAGATTATTGTAAAAACAGTGAAACCATGTTAATAAGAACCTCTTTCATACAAAGTTGTCATCTTTCCCCTTGGAGTGAGATAGGAAATTTAATGTTAATTTGTATGTTTAATACAAATATAGTAAAATTCAGATACAACGTACTTCACATTAATTTATCTTTCGCTTTGATGTGCGATTTTCAATTCCCGCCCAAATACCCTATGTAAACTATTGATGCTGTGACACAGGTTGGTTCATAGTATCTCAGTTAAGGTTAGCAGGCACAGACTATAGGGTGCCTTGAAGGTTGGGGGTACAGGGTAGCATTAAGGTAGTCATTCTGTGTTTCAATTTACTGGTTGGTTATATTGTCACGAGATTAAACTTTACAGAAACAATTCCGAGGTGGTACCCTATTTAATGTACTCGTGCTAACTGTAGTCGGCATCTTGGGGGTGGCGCTAGGTGTCGGAGGGGTTTCTTTGGGGACAACTTGATACTTATCTAGTCTTGTAGTTCTGGTCTGTTGTCGACAGCCTGAGGTCTGGGGCTTCGGGCGACCTTGGAAAAGGCTGCCTGAAGTCTCTCCATG
Source organism: Clitarchus hookeri (assembly GCA_002778355.1). Classification (NCBI taxonomy): domain Eukaryota; kingdom Metazoa; phylum Arthropoda; class Insecta; order Phasmatodea; family Phasmatidae; genus Clitarchus; species Clitarchus hookeri. Next base: position 99,774 of record NQII01004553.1, read on the forward strand.
ACAGCGGCTCCGGGTTTGCTTCTCGACATACGCCTCCACGACTTGCTTCTTCCGGTACTCTCGATCCGACTTGCTCTCGCGCACTTCTGCGTCAACTGACCTGGTTCCACTGATCCCCCCTTGTCTCACAACTTGGCTTTTAAACTATTTCCCATCTCCCCTTAGAACCTTACACGTGTCTTCCCTTGTTAGGGGAAGAGGAAAGGGAGAGGTGCTGAACAAAGGCTACTTCCTACACATGCCACCGCTCTTGTTGGAGGAGGGGGAATGCGGTGACCTGCGGGGCTACTGACAAACCCTGTCAGCTGTTTCTGTGGCGCGTGTTGCCTTCAGCACATGTTTTTGATGTGGGCAGAAATCGCCAGACTATCTGATCCTTTCTTTGGTGTGTCTAAGTTTCACGGGGTTGCTAAGGGGAGAGGGAGGGGGTGGTGGGAGTCCGAGGCAACCTTGACACGGGTATGTTCCGGACTGCCTTCGCAACAGGCGTTAGTTAATTGCTGCCACGTGCCTCGAGGCAGGTAGCTACTGGGAGGGCCCTTGCGGGAGGGGGTGGGGTATGGCGTGCGTTGTGACAGCTGAGCATCTACATGGATATGGCACACGTCACTATGTAAGAATATTTCAATTTAACATACAAAGTTTACGTTAACTTTCAGTATACCGTAGATTATTTTACCTGGTGTCAACCAGAATGGGACTAATTAAATGCTCATATGCGAGCTTTATATAAAGGTACTGATATTTCAACCATTTACAACCTAAATAGGGTTTTGTTTGCTAATACAATACACAAAAAACATGGCGACTGCAGAACATGCCGATTACAGAGTCGCGTTCAGTATATTAATGTATACACTGCAAAAAAATTGATTCTCGCTGTCGACTTGCAACGCCATCAATTCATGTGTGTCGACATAGATTAATGGTGTTCACATGCAGCACCATCTTGAATTCTTTTGTAAATCAAAATGTGATTGTGAAATGACTCGTCATATATACGTGTTCTGATACCGTATATCTTAACATACAGTAAACCACCTTATGAAAATGACTATGTAAAATCTCTACTCTCGAGAAAATAAAACTGATAAATTTTAACCCCCAAAAAAAAATCTAGAAATTGTGTGTCAAAGTGCATTTCTTTTCCCCATGAAGGCAGTGTTTATAAACATCACCCACGTAAGATCAAAATGATTTTTGTATAACTTTATCCTGCCTTGTTGCCAAAAATGTTTATTTAACACTGAGCTGCCCGTTTCACCAAGTGTGATGTCCTTCATTTTTAAGTGCTTCTTGCACGAAAAGTGAAGAAGATTTCTCACTGAACTTGACACGTGACCACCTACAGAAAATAAAAAAACATATTACCCTCAAAAACACACAATAGCACTTCAAAGTATTTACAAACATTTTAATTTTGCTTTCGTTGGAAAGTCCTTGAGAAAACAGGCGTTCGTCTGGATTATTCTTCACCTATGATGAAGTCTGTGCTTCACTAGGTAAGTTTGAGATTCACTGTTTTGAACTAGGATGTCTATTGCATCGTGGCTAGATACTTGCACTGTTTTGAATGATTATTTCACACAGCACTTTGTCAATAGGCTACGGCTTGTGTACACATTGCTGCGTTACACAGTCTGTCTTTATATTGCACTTACTGGTTTTAAATAACGTCACTGATAACAGCAAATTTAACAGCTGTTCTAATTCTGACCAGCTGGCTGCTGGTCTCTGGGTTCGCGTCCCCGGCAGTGGCCAACTCGGGGCCCCCTCTCAAAGGTTGGGTTCATCCTCCCGTGCGGAGGGCTGTGCACTGATGCTGGTCTTGCAGTCGACCGGCGTTGAGGCATGAAGGGTGGCCACGTCCTCCTGGATGGATGCAATATGGATTGCAGTCTGAGGCAGAGGTNGTTGAGGCATGAAGGGTGGCCACGTCCTCCTGGATGGATGCAATATGGATTGCAGTCTGAGGCAGAGGTTCTTCGGGCACCCCTGCCTCATCGGCTCTGCTGGGATCATCTTCCCGTGCAAAAGGTGTTGGTTAGTGGCCTCGGTGCCGTGCGGCGTCATGACCCGGTGGTGAGCACGCCCTCCTGGGTGAACGCGGTCTGGGTTGCCGTCCGAGGCAGGGACTCTTCCGGCACCCCTGTCTCATCAGGGCTGGGTTGCTGAATTCGCCAACGGGGCTCCCTGTCCAAGGGGCTACACTACGACAGTTCCGTACAGCCGCGTCTAGCGGTCATCTTCCGGACGAAGTCAGTTGGGGTCAAGGGCAAGGTTCGGATGGACATTGCCTCTCAAGGTGCAGGCTGTTCGACCCTTGTCAGGGTGGGTTGGACACTCCCCCGGTCGGCGTCCGGTCGAAGTTCTAGCTCTCGGAAGGTAGGTGGCCCGATTTCGGCAAGCATCAGTAGAGAGGGATTGTTTCTCATCTTCGGCATGTGATTCAGGTGCTTCGGCCTCGCAGTGTTGAGCTCCGGTGGGGCAAGGGCGCATCTGCCCTTCGGTTACCTTGTGGATTTGTACCATGGCGTCCTCTGCCCAGTACACATTTTCCTGGCATCCCACTATTGTGTAAGGCCCTTCCCACTTATTACCGAGGCCCGTGCTGAATTTACCTCGGGTCTTACTAAGTGGGTGGCTGCGGAAAAGCTTTCGACCTCGGTGCTGGGTTGCGGGTATTTTTTGTTAATGTACTGGGTCTGGGCGTCTCGTGCCCTCGTGATTCGCGCTAGGGCGGCCAGTCTGACGTCCTCCGGTTGTGGCATCTCTGTGGGAGCTTTTTCCCACTGCCAGTCACCTGGGCGATGGAGGGTTCATCCTAGAATGAGCTGGCTGGGGCTGGTGTCCACGGCCTCATTTGTCCTCCTCCTGAGGGTAAAAGAATATTTGGTAGATGTTTGTCCCAGTGGCGGTGGTCCTCT
>NQII01004553.1:102811-200568 GCA_002778355.1 Clitarchus hookeri
TGTTGAAGGGGTTTGAAGAAATTCTTCAGGGGTTGCTGTTGAAGTCTTGAAGAGCTTCTGGTAGGTTGCAAAGACGTTGGAGTTGGTAGAGAGCTCCAGCACACGAGGTGGGTGGAGTGAGCTGCTGAGAATCAACTGGCGTTCTGCGGCAGTGGACGGACATTTATTCCACCTGCCCGTGGGCTCTCTGAGGTATAGGGGTGCGGGGGTGAGCTCCTCCTCCCGTGGGCGGAGCTGCACTTTCGGGTGCCATCTCTCGGTCAGTGGCGAAAGCAGGTGTTTCTGTTTCGTGCAGGGTTGCATAGGCTGCGTGAGCTCACGCGCTTAGCTGGGCCGCTTGGCTGGCTTCTATTACAACATAGAGGGTTGGCATGACGTCTGACATAAGGGCAAAACAAACTTGGCTGACATGTCTGCGGGTGCCCCCGTATCTAGGGGTGTGCTGGTAAGCTCTGGTAGCAAGTCATTTCTGGGTTAAAACCTCGCCTGGGGTGACGTGATGACACATGTAGATGAGGCAAAGTCGTGTTTAAATAATTGTCAGTGCGTGTCACGCATCAAAATATTAATTTATTTCAAAAGATAAACATTAACTTTACCAATAAGCAGTGTGTATTTGCAAACCACAAATTACTTTATGTTGGTAGGATGTAAATCTAATGTGTGCATTTTTATGTTTTAGAATATAAAGTTTTATCCTCGCTTTTTAAAAATATTTCTTTGTAATTACTTTTTTTTTTATTGAAATGATTAACTGTGGCATAATTTCATGGAGTCCATATTGTAAAGGTTTAAAAATAAGACTTTCAGTATAAAGTATGTAACGTTCGGCCGCTGGTTACACTGCCGATGTTACGTTGCCACGGCTTGCTCAAAGGTAGAACACGAGACTCAGTAAGATGGACGCCAATTAATTAAGAAATAAAGTTCCAGAGTATTTTGTTCTATACTTTATTTATCATTGAAGTTTCACAGTTCACAGACGAAGTTCCAGTATGCAGAGTACGAACCGTTCACCGATAAATATACAAGTGCAGAACAGCGCCACCGTCGTTTACAGATTATTCCTTGTTATAAAAACTGGCCCAAAGAAATAATAACTGCTGCTACCTCTCACAACGGCGGATAAATAAAATAAAGTCTAGTTGCCGATGTGGGGGTTCTCGTCACGCTCGGCATGACCTAGGCGAGCATTGTACCCCTGCCCTGAAGGGCGACTGACTTGAAGTGAAGCTCGACCTGAAGTGACTTCCTCTAACTGCCCTCGCCGCCAACTGAGCGTCTTTTGTGCTGCCTGTCACCCCCCTCTCCTGAGATAAGGGCTTGGCCACGCACGCTCTCAACACGTTATCGTAACTAAAACTGCACCGTCAACATACACGAACTTCTCGTACAACAAAACTTTGTTGACGCATTCTGAAAGTATCTAAATAATGCTGATGCTTAACAAAAACTGAAAACTACAATGTTCAAAACGAAATGACAACCGGACTCATGATAAACGTAAATAGCAAACGTCCGCCCGATAACCTACAATAGCACACGTCTGCTGGATAAACAAACTACCACGGGAAACGAGCCACCACTGCTTTAAACTTGAAACCGATAAAATTATTACGAAGCTTTCCAAAGCTAAAAAAAACACGATCAAAATTGAAACACGTGTCCCGAAAATTAAGAATACTGCGTCATTACAAGTACTTTCACTACGAGGTATAAAAGTTGAAGCTTTGGTGATATATGTTATAACGAGATTTTACAGTATTTGTTGATTTGTATTAAAATGTAATGTCAAGTCCACTGGTAAAAATAAGTTATGCTGGTGATAAAAATGTCTTCTTTTCAATATGCTGAAACACAGAGTCATCACTGTACTTTTTTGAGATTTTACATAATCATCACAAACACCTATTAATATAAACCTCAATGTTACAAACAGCAAAAATTCAGGTCATCTTGAGATATGCATCAAAGAGATTTCACTGTATATCTTTATCTAGTTGATAGCTTATGGGCTGGCAGAATAGCATTTTACTGAACATGCTCTTACTGGTGGAGTGACATGAGGATGGCTTCAGGTATTGCTCCTGTATTTTGGGACTCTGCACAAGGACATCAAGACAGAGTTCATTCCACTCTAGTCCTAGCCACCTCCATTTTTGCCTCCAAATTGGAAGACCAGGTATGGGAAGGAACAGACTTATTCGTAGCTTGAATAGCTCTTCTGCACAATGACAGGAATGGTTTTGGCTGTGGGATCTTGAGTGCACCTGTCGATAAAGTTGGTCCTTATGGCGGAGTAAGAGCTTAGCCTGTTTCTGGCTCTCATGCTGTGGACTGTAGATGTCCCCATGGAGAGTAATGAAAATACCAACTCTGGGAACCAGGAACGTAAGTGGCCACTGAATGTCTCCCAGGTGGCAACAGATTCATCATACAACTTCCTCTATGTAGTGGTCGCTCTATACAGTGTTGAGAACATGCTGGTACCAGGGGGTTAAATTTTTTTTATATACTAGTGACTCTATTTATGATATTGTGCTGGATAAATAGTGGAATGCCAGTAGCAAACTGTTTGAATTTTAGGCACCATGATTTGTACTAACCTATTAGCCAGTAAATTTGTTTATTTATTAATTTTTTTTTCTTTGGTCTGTTTAATATAAACTTTTTTATAACAAAGTACCGAAATTACCATGCTTGCAAGTTTTCAATAACTGATTTTTACTGTACCTTACAATTCTGGAATTAAATGCCAGAAAAATGTCTAATATAAATATATATATACAGTATTACCTTGGAAAGAATAAATTAAAGAAATGGACATTTAAAAATAAAATCACTCAAAAATGTGTTTGTGCACACTGTTTGTACTATACCATGGTAGAATCACATTGACTGAGGATCATGAACGAGTGAGCATACTCCTGCTCACCCTTGTCCGAGGGCTCACCAGTCCCAGTGCTGCCCAGAACAGTCCACATGTCCACGCAGCCAGGCAGTTCAAATGTTGTCACCACCTGCACAGTAAATACCACTGCTGGTAAGTCACTACATCAATACACAGGAGGTTACACTGACACCTACGCTTACAGGCAAAGCCAGTGGGTGCATGGGATTGCGGCCTCACCCCGCTCGAGTTAAAATTTTTCATTTAAAAACAGTAGAATAAAAATTTTTCACAGGGGAAAACATTTGTTGGTACCATTGAGCAGCTGCAACGTATGGTTCATGTAATGAGACTAATCTGTCATTTAGGAGCAGCGTTGGAGAGATTGCAGACGCCAAACACAGAGGTCAGGGCAAATTAGTGTGTTAGATTATGTTTCTTAAGATTAATTTTAGATAACATTAGACCATTAGTCAAATACAGAAGAATCTCTATAGAAAGTGCACAAAGGGATTTAAAATGATATCCTTAATACTAGAGCTGTGCCAATTTGAATAGGCTTCTGCAGAATTTGCCGATGATGACCAAATCGGCCGTTCTGCCGATGTAGCAAATGAAAGATAATTTTCCGCCAATTCGAAAAACATGAAATGTTGCCATAGGTCTGAGTTAATGACGGTCCGATACTCGATATCCGGTATCGGATATCGGTATTATCGGTACATTTACCATTATCGGAGATCGGCACTAAAATATCGGCACATCGGTAATGGCCATTCTAACCTCAAGTATTTTCTCTCCTCTGCTGCACACTTAAGTTTCCCAACTCTTAACATCAGGCTGCAGCAATACGACTAAAAAGAACAAAATAATTTGAAATATCAATACGCAATAATTTTAAAAAAATAATTTTTTTTAATGAAAAAATAAAAAAAATTCGAAATTTTTTTTANCCAACTCTTAACATCAGGCTGCAGCAATACGACTAAAAAGAACAAAATAATTTGAAATATCAATACGCAATAATTTAAAAAAAATAATTTTTTTTAATGAAAAAATAAAAAAAATTCGAAATTTTTTTTAAAAATTCCTTACGATAAAAACAAATTAGAATGTACATGCCCATCATTATTTTTCGCTTCACGGATTACATTTTTATTTTGGGTAAAGCTGTCTTATGTTTGACGTACGTTTCTCAAAGTAAACAAAATGATCGTGGCTTGTTAGCATAGTTTTCATTCCTGTCCTTTTACATATTTTTTGTTGACTAGCGACCTTTTTGCAACTTTAACTTAGTTTTGTAATTTGTTGTAGTGAGATATAATTTTGTATAATGTTAAACTATTTTTTTTTATGCTTTGATGTACCGGGCATAAAGTAAATCTCACTTAGCAGTAAGTCAATTTAGCTTACTGCAAACAAAGCTTTTCCAGGCAGCAGTTTTCTCTCAAACACTTTAGTGACAAATGTCTGCTTACAGTATGATAAATGAAAATATCGATTTACAGGTATCGGATCTGTAAAATCCTAAATATCGGAACCTTCATCGGTATCGGGCCACACTAGTCTGAGTTCTTCTTTAGTATAAATAATTGATAAGTCTTGCCTTTGTAAACATTGAAAGTTTTCTCGTGTAACAAAGTGTGCGTGTAACGAAGTACGCCAGTACACAAGGTCTGGAAGCCAAAGCCTCAGTGAAAAAGATGCTTCACTTCGAAATGTTTTTTCGAACAAAGTTTTTAGTTTCTGTTCCACGCTCCACCCTGCTGTGAGATAACAATCTACCAGCTTGACACTGAAAGGGTCAATGTCTCAGGGAAAACAGAAGAAGAAACTGGAAAAGGAGCAAATGGGGAGGGAGGGAGGGACTGTTTACACAGTCACGCCCATCAACAAAAGGTGTAGGTCACTAACCCTTGTTCCTGGAGATCCAAGACCCAGCAACTGATGTTGATGTTGATGTTCGGAGTGGGAAGGGACAGTACAAACAGCTGTCTGCACTAAGGGGGCTGGGGAGGGGGGGACGTGATGTCACCTTGCTTGCACAAACACGCACAAGTGGAAAGGCCAGAATATGATATTATTTTCTGTGACATATTTCACCCACCCATGCCAGCAAACCAAACGTTGATGTCTACATGGAGATCAAGTCTGCGTGCATTGTTAAGGTCTAAGGCTACAACTAAGGCTAACGGGGCACTAAAAAATTAGGGGATTCCAAGGCATCCAAAACAGCTGTGGAACACAGTGGCATTAGATACAATGGGACTTTATCCCAGCTCAACTCGAGAAAAAAGGTTCTGGTTTGTAATAAACAATCTGTTTTCATGGTGGACAGAAACATACCCCTTTATCAATGTTGAGGCAGACCCTATAATTTAACACGTGATGTGTATTTTGCCTTAAGTTTTTTTCAACTCCGNCCCTTTATCAATGTTGAGGCAGACCCTATAATTTAACACGTGATGTGTATTTTGCCTTAAGTTTTTTTCAACTCCCCTCATCTGCATGTGACATCACGTAACCTGAGTGGGGTTCGAACCCGAGACTGCTTGCCTCCACAGCAGACCAATACACTCCCTAGCCAGAGAAAACCCAAGGAAACAGCAGTCGACCTACCCACTACACTATTTCAGACGCCACGTAGTATAACCGCCCTCCACAGGCGACAGAAGCTGAAGTAAAGCTGGCAACATGAGCCAAGCTTGCTCCTAAGCAAGCNGGCAACATGAGCCAAGCTTGCTCCTAAGCAAACGGCGGATGCAACTCGCATACAAGGAAAACTACCCTGGTTCCGGCCTTCCCCAAGTCACTCCACCACTTCTAGTGCTGGAGCACGCTGCCTACCGTCCTCCTAACTAGGATCTAACAGTCTTCCAGAAGCCTTCAACACCAGCTACCAGCAACCCACTTAAGAAGTTTTCTCCCCCTTTAACCTCACCTGCCCCTCTGGTAGTGACCCCCGAGTCCCTTCACAACAAACAACGTAGACAGTTAGAGTTCAGTTGTTTTAAAAGCTACTTAACTCATCTGCACTCGTTAGTTTCGCCCCAGGGGTCCCCTTCACATGGTTAATGTAGTTACTTCCACCGGTTATAGCAGCAACTGGATAGCTACGAGATAGTACGGGTCACCGTGTATATTCCTCTGAGGAATAAATATGTTATCTTAACTTAACCTCTGTGTACTTATTATTCTAGGGTGATTGTTCTCAACCTCAAACCCTGCACATGTCAACCCACCAAGCAGAAGCAGAAAACCGCAGTTTGATCTTGATAGCCAGAACTAGAGTAGGATTGCAGGCTACCCTTAACCGGGCGCACGTAGTACCAACTAGTTTTCGAAACAACCATATTTCATCACCAAGTTCCAACTTAACTTTTTTACGAGAATACATTACTTGAGCTACCGACACAACAGCAGTTTGATTTAAAACAGTTTCATGTACAGCAAAAGTCTGCCAACAAATAATATCTTGTACATCAATTTGATTTAAGAAGTTAACAGCAACACAAGCACTGTTATTAGCTCTTCTAAAGAAACACATTTCCAAAAGACCACAACCAGGATTACTTGTTAAACCTTGTATGCCAAATCTATGTAACAAAGAAACAAGAACATTGACATTGAGAAACTTGCTTCACAAAAGTAGTATCACCTTTAGAAACACCAGTAACAGTGGGCTCGTGAAAAAAGAAAGGGCCGAAAACAATGTGATTGGATACAGCACAAAACACGTTCACTTTGGGGAATCCCTCATTGGTACATGCTTACAGAGTCGTCGTTTCCTCAGTTAGAAGAGGCGGCGTGGGACTTCATTTTCCAGCAGGATGGTGCGCCACCCCATTGGCACCTAGCTTGTTCGCGCATACCTGAACGAGACGTTGCTGCAAGACTGGATTGGTCGAGGAGCAGCTGGTGACCTGGCTCTTCATCACTGGCCCCCAAGAAGCCCGGATCTTACCCCGTGCAATGTTTTTCTATGGGGGTATATAAAGGATTAAGTGTTTTGTCCACCATTGCCGGCTAACATCGACGACCTCAAAACGAGAATTATGAACGCCGTCCAAACCGTAACACCGGACATTCTGACAAAAGTGTGGAACGAGTTTGATTATCACGTAGATGTCGTTCGGGCCGCTCGTGGTGATCACATTTAACATTTATGAATGTAAGGTAAACAAACTTCACGGTTCCACGGTTCATTTGATTGGACAATCAAGGTTGTAGGTCGTATGGTTTTGATATTATAGACCTTCAAATTTGGGGTATTCTTTTATACTGCTGTGGCACAAACATTTTCTATTTAGTCAGGACATAAATTTTAATTCCAGTCAGAACTATTAAAGAAAGAAGTAAAGATAATAATTTTTGGAAGAAAATATTGCAGCAACACATATTGATTTTCTTTTCTTTTCATTATTTAATATATTTTCTACCATCATACTTACAATTGGAATTTTATTTCTGCAAAATAAATTATTTTATTTTACTTCTCTGCAATTTTTGTACCAGTTATGATAGCATGCATGTTTTGTTAAGCACAGCTAGCCGAGGATACTGCTACACATCTTCGCACATCAAACAGTACGAATAAAGATTGTGAACTCCAAATAATGAAAGTGAAATAAATAAAGTATTTGTTCCTACATCTCCTTCTCACACAAAACATGTAGAAAAAAATTTCTCTCTCTGAACATGCAATTGTATTTGTGTCCCCTTGTGTTCATCACACCACACACCAACGCCATTTAGATATAGATGAATCAAACATTTGAATTTCAAACCGAACCTGAACTTTAAGGTTATGTTTGGTTCGGTTCGAAATTGATTGCCATGTAAAAGATTGGTTCTAGTTTGGTTCAAAAAATTTACACAAGTTCGTGTTCGGTTTGCAAATTTGCCAGAAACGATCATCATTAATGAACTTAACTTACTTCACCTCGAAGATGTTGAAAAATTACAAACATTGGATGCAAAACAACAAAAATTACCAAACAAGTCATATTTGTGTTTTTTTTCCTTGTAGCAGTGATGACAGCATTGTTTCTTGAACTCTATGATGTGTAAATCAGGATTCTTGCCTTTATTAACTTATGGCATTTTTAATTTAAAAATGATTATACACAAAATAAAGTGATTTGCTTGAGTTTTCGAAAAATTAAGTTTTCAATTAACATATTTTGTTTTGCTAATTTGTGATTTTCACGAACTAATAAAACACAACAAAGATACATTTCTCAGGGTTTTAATGAGTAATTGTATCAATCAAATCTATAAAAAACCAAAAGTTGATAGTAAGTTGATTTTGTAAATTTTTTTTCCCCAAAATTAGAAACAATTTGGTTATTACAGTTTGGAACTATTAGTGATGGAACTGTGCAGGTTGTATATGTATGTGTTAATTGTATATTTTATATATTTAAACAATTAGAGGTAAAATTGTGAATGCGGTTATATATGTTTGTTTCTGTTATATGCTTGAACAAAGAGGGGCTGAGCTGTAAAGGTTGTATGTATATACGTGTTAATTTTTTATGCTACATGTTGATCTATTAGAGATGGAATTATCAAGCTGATTCTACATGTTTGTGTTTTGTTATATCCTTGAACACTTAAGGGCTGAATCGTGGATACATGTGTGGATAAGGCCTTTTTTTTTTAATTTTGGTTCGATTTCAATGAATTATATCATGGTTCGGTTCGAGTTCGGTTCCAGTTCGATTAATTATATCATAGTTAGGTTCGAGTTTGGTTCATGGACAATTTTAACGGTTCGGTTCAAGTTAGGTTAGATAAAAATGTTCTAGGTTAAGTTCTAGTTCCGATCGTTGCCAAAATCTGGGTTCGTCCCACCTCTACCTTCAGACTGTATCGTGCACATTACATTACGCTTGGTTCATGAGCGTCAGGCTTTTTTAGGCAAAGGTCGGAAGTCTGTGTTCGTGGGCNCTGTATCGTGCGCATTACATTACGCTTGGTTCATGAGCGTCAGGCTTTTTTAGGCAAAGGTCGGAAGTCTGTGTTCTTGGGCATTCTGCGATTAAAGACACTTGCTCTCTAGTCAGCCTTCTGTTTTCACAACTAGCCTACCTACCGCTTCCTTACATTACTCACACACAGCTTCACCACGACGCGGTCCTCCTTACTTCACACCCAAAAGGAAAATCCTTGATCTTGCCAGAGTTGGGTGTTTGGTTGCCAGCTGGTCACGCTCTCCTGGGTACTCACTTGGCAAGAGCATAGAGAGTTTTTCTCAGCCTCACAAGCCCAAGGAGGGAATGCCCCGAGGCTCCAGCTGTTGCACCTGACTCGAGCGGTCGGCCGCTCTTCAGACGTCACTCGAGAATGGATGAGGACCTAGAGTTCTTCTCGCAGTAAATCAGTACCCTCAGTCTGACAGTGAGATTCTGTTGCCGCCCTCACTGCTGGCTGACAGTGGACTAGCCTATCGAGAACGCCATGATAGCAAACCCCTCTGAGACTGCGTGTAGCTACCAATCCTCAACACGACAGCAAGACTACGAGCGATCCTGTTGGCCCCCTTAATGCTTATTGACGGAATGGTAAACGGGGACAAACCCCTATGACATCGGCTCCAAGGGGCATTGTCCGCTCACTGGGAAGACCCGTCAGACCAGAGTTCCCTTGGACAACCAAGAAGAAGACCTCGTACATTACCCAGTTGTGCCTGAACCTACATACTTCAGACAGATCCATCTGCACTGGTTAACCCTTCAGTACCTACCACTATCCTCCATGCCTGGTCACCATGCTGGGAGGAAGGTGGCTAAGATTGCACTTGCCCAGGCAAAGCATGCTGTTGAACATGGACTGGGTGCCACTAGGATATATTCAAATTAAAGAGAGAAAGCCGATCCGAGCACGGGCCACAGTCGGCTCTCCATCCTCATCATCGTGGGCTCGAGCCACAGAAGCACCCAATCGCAACAATTCCGGCTACTGGACTGAGTGCTGTGTCTCCTTTGCCGCCAACCCCGCCCAAGAGACCAGCACCAGAGTTCCGTCGACCAGTGTATTCTCCGGCTATTCATCACCTCGAACCGAGTGCTTAGCCTTCTGCCAATAGTTCCCGCGGGGTCAGGACAGAAACGGTTCGTCAAGCACCTACTTGGGCCTCAACACACTGCTCTCACAGGCCTGTACCACCCAGAGCTGACCAAAAGGTCATCGGAATTCCTGCTTACCTGCAGAAGCCATGGTAGAGGGTCTTCCAAACCTGACCAAATCCTAGTTAACAGAGCGCACTGCTTCCTAGTTCTTAGGGGGAGATCTGATAAGTCCACTGAAGTACACAGTGGCATCAAAATAATAAATAACAACCCAAAAGATGATGATGATGATGGCAGCATCGACGATGATGATAGTGAGTGGAGCAGCAACTATGATTTATAATGAATGATAACATATGATTAGGGACAGGTAAATTTTGTTGTTTTGATATGGGAGGAAGCTGAATTTTAAAACCTGAAAAGTGGTTTTTTCATTTTAGTATTTTCATTTAAATAATGTTTTCATCTTTATATCTTCTGAAAAGATTTGCAAGCATCATATAAATAAATTAATTAAAGAGTGTCATAAAACAACAGTTTTACAGACAAAAATGTAATTATTGATACAAACCTTTAGTGATGCAGATATGGTACATTTGTGAAAGTTTACAAACAATAGACACCATACTAAAAATGGTACACAAAAAATTATACTGTACCATAATCTGCCTTCTTAGTCTTTACCTTTTAATTCAGTGTATTCATCTCCTCTGAGAATATGCAGACTTTTTAAAAATATTTCCAACTTTTCCAGTACACCTAATGTAACCAGGGATGCTCTCACACAAAGCTGTACCTTTCCTTACATTATTTCCACTGCGGAGTATTTAGAAAACTTAATATAATATTAAATTTTACCGTGCTCTAACATTGTGTCAGGCTGTCTTGTTGTGCTCGTTGGGCTATTGTAACTCCAGCTTTACTCAAGAATAGCATATTAATCAAAATTGCACACATATTTCAATGAATAACCGTGGATCAGTCATAAAAATTCAAGTTATTGAGTATCTTATATTTACGCTACCGTCTTTAAAGAACAAACCTAACACAGTTACACCAATAATAACAGTTTTTTGCATATGAGGTACGGATGTAATGTTTACGTTCACCCATTTTGTAAAAATAAATATGTGACTGGCTCGATGCAGGAAATAAAAACTACTGTACCATTAACCTGCTTCCGAAAAATAAAATAATCATCCCTGTGATAATTTATTAACTATAATAGTGTACAAGATGAAAATATTAGTGGTTTTTATTTTGAGTGCTTTTGCATTAGGTATAACCGTACTGCCATGCACTACATGCTTCCAATAAAAGAGAGCTACAAACGAATAGCACACTTTTTCAGTACCCATGAGCACTTGTGACGGCAGCCAAATAATATTATATATGGTTGCCTTTGCTTGGAATTAGGGCAATGGTAATGCCCGATAATTTACATGAATGAACTATTTATTTGGTTTAACTGATTACAACAGAAAAACTTATATATTATAAAACTGAAGGGACCAAAATATTGAGAGTATGTTGTAAGGAGGTATGTTGTATTGAGATCCCCCAAAATGATGTTCAATTAATCCACAGTAATTTAATTTTTGTCACAGATCATACTTAGCAAATTGTGTAATTAAATAGAATGCATCTCTTAAAAATAAAAAATTAAAAATAAGCTCTATGAAGTATGTGAAGTGAAGAAGTGAATAAAGAGATTTGGGTGACTCTTAACATTAAGGTCTTGAGAGCCGATGAGGGTGAAGCGAGGTGAGTATGGAGAATCACAGGAACGAAAGGGCAGGGGAAACTGGAGATCCCTTAGAAAATCTGCCGACCAGCAGCATCGTCTAGCATGATTTTTACAAGTAAAAATCCAGGGGCCACCCAGCCAGGATTCGAACCCGGTTCACCTACGTGGGAGGCGAGTTAGACACCACTACACCACCACGGCCCCTACGTAATATGTATTAATAAAAATTCTAAAAACGAAATAACCCATTTGTATAGATTTGATGACTAACTGAATTTATACCCAGACAAATCACTTAAAACAGCAACATATATTTTAAGGTCAATTGCAAAGTGTAATTATTTTAATCACGTTGCAAAAAGTACAATAGCCCACGTCATATGGTTAACAAGTACATATACTAGCTAAAAATTGGAGAAATAAAATTTAATGCTGGTGGATAGTGTTTCACCATGCAGCAGGGTGGGAGGGGGAGGGGGAGGGCGCATTTAACTATTGTCATTCACGAAAACTCCAAAAACTCTGTTCACGGTTTTATTTTCTTTCGTTTGTGCCGTTGCTTTGTGGCAACATTCCTCTCTCTCCACGACTCCAACAGAGAGAGACAAAAAATGTTTCATTTTCAAGCCTTGTCATGAAAGGCCAAGGGAACAAAGGAAGTGGCATGCAGGCACGTAGTCGTCACGAGTGCGTGGGATAAGGATGCTGGTTATTAGAGTAGGACTGAGCAAAAGGTCCAGGAGCAGGGGATGAGGAAATGGATGATGACGTTCTTTATTTTGTGTAAGAGACTAGGGAAGCTCCTTGAGTGGATATTTATTTTCACGTGATTCATTGAGTTATAATTATTTTTTATTGGTTCATTGCTTTGCATAAAACAGGAAAGCTAGGCAGCCACCAGTACATAGCAGATATATTTGAGATTAAAGGCCGTTGTAGAGAAAAATGATAAACATGCTGTGGTCTGACTATTTTCTCAACTTAATGATTTTATATGATGATGATATGGTCTTTAATCTTATCTGCATTGTGTACTTGCTGGCACTTTTATTTCCTAGAACAGGAGACTTTATTTGTCCACATTTGAAATGTTAACAATGTGGAAGGCTAACGGCTATAGTCTCCAAATGAACTGACTGATAAGCGTAACATTCACTTGCTCTTCAAATGGCCCAGAGCTGCCAGCAATTTATTTTAAATTATACAACTTGGATCATGAAATTATACAAAATCTGGTACGATATTACAAAACAACAAAACAAAAGGAATACCATAAGTAAAATATGAATCAAAACTCCTTTTTACACCTTAGACGTTAACTGCTAGCCCTCAATATAATTAACCAACATTGACCACAAGAATACTGCAATTGCATCCACAACAAAAAAATTACACTATACAGGTTACAAATCTGAGACAGGTGGCACTAAGCATCTGCACATAAACAGATACACATACTAAAACTTAAATAACGATTTAATTAGTGTATTATTTATTTGGTTTTATTTTTTGTAAAATTGATTTCCCACTTATGGCTCACTATCAATAGAACTGTTTTTGACACACGTTGTCTATACATTACACACATAAATGGATTACAATGGATGATTTGTATAACAATTTGCAGTGCTTTATTTACAAAGAAGTTACAATGGACAGTCAAATTATACCAATTTCATATCGAACTAGCTGTGTCCGCGACTCCGCTCGCGTGAACTACAGAATTATTGTTCAGGTTTTCTTTTAAATAAAGTTGAATTTTACTTAGTGTTAATATTCTATACTCTATACATATTATAAAACTCAACGTCTCTGTGAATTAAATGGTAAAAAGTAAAAACGCTTATTAGTATTTCTCTGTTATAGATAGATATATGCTACCGTGGAGTTTTTTTAGGTCTTTTTATTCTACACAATTCTTTACAACATAATATTGTTCCATCTTTAACGGTTTAACGGCGTATTGCAAGAAAACGTGCTGGCTGCAAACTTTTTTCCGACTTGATTCACTATTATCATCACTGCTTATTCATTATGTTACTTTACGAACAAAATATATACCAAAACCTGGCCACAGAACATATCTATGAATTTAAAAAAAACATGTAAATCGGATACGTGGTTCTCGAGTGGTGATAAGCGCACTAACAGACAGACAGACAGAGAGACATTGAATTTTATAATACGTACCCTTCCTTGTTGTACGCTACCTCCCCTCTGCTAACTGCTCAAGTGATTGATGCTTCTCTCAACCCCTCTTTCTTCCTAAGAATGCAGCCATGCCTGGCTAACAGGTTAACAGTCAACAAAGTTCAAGAGGAATGGGATGCCTACTGTTTACACTCCGCGCACAAGCGCACATCGCTCTCTAACACGGCTGCAATGTACATAATGAAATGCTTTTCCACACACTGAACTCCTCCAGAAATTTGTTGTAAATAAAACAGTTTCCGCTTTCATTAGTTATTTGCCAGACATGCAGTTTGTTGGTGCTAAATATGTTGTGTGTATTTTAAAGCAAAGGAACGGTGTTACTTTACAGTGTGCGACACATTGAGAGTTTAGTATAACTTGGCGATGGGGTGAAAAATATAAATGTTATAGACGCCAATGAAAGTATGTGTGTGTTAAAAATTAATTTCAGTTTTCCAATACATTTTTTTGAATGTGAGTGCATAGAGCATATGTGATGACCTCATATGGACTAATGTGCTGATGTGTTTGCATTTACAACACATTGTTTTTGTTCGTCATCCTTGTATAAATTAGTGATCAGCAAGTATGTAATTAAGAACATCCAAAATGATGTAGTTCCATCAAAAATTTAAGCAGGTTAAATTTTTTAACTACACTATTAAAAACTTCAAGCCACCAGTAATATTTGTTAGTAAATTAGTTAGCTTGTTTAAACTCTTTAAAAAATGTTTACTTCTTGGCTACAGCATAATTTATTATTCAGTGTTATTTTCTTCCAAAGATATAAATATTTTTCCTTAATTTCTTCATGGCCAAATGATTGTTGAATGTAATTTTCAGTGGCAGGAGCAAACAATTTCAAAACTGTACTCGAAGATTGATACTAGCTGTTTTAAACTTATTTGATTTATATAGGAATTTTGCCAGGACCCCAGAAAGCATAAAATAATTACAGTAAACTGATAGGTGCAAGTATGATTGAGAATTTACTATACCTTACTGTATGTGCTAAATTTCCTCCTGTTAAATTACATCACCAGTTAATATGTGGAAAAATTAAGTTTTGCTACATAACCATGGTACAAATGTGAAATTCTTATTTTACCTTCCATTTCAAAGCCTTCTTTTTTCTCATACCACCACAAATCCCATGATTAAATTAATTTCTGCTACAGAGAGTATACTAATCTTCCAATCCAACTTTTACTTTTATTATTTTTACTCCTGCACATCATTTATCTCATATTCATTTCCTAACTACAAGACTCGACGTACACTAACAGTCACTACAAAATAAATGGAGAAATTTTTCAACTTCAAAAATCCAACTTTTTTTAATAAACTTTGTAAGAAACAATTATAATATTTGTTACCTGTGGTCTGATAGAACGCTGTAGAACACATAGAGCCCCATTTTTCCCATAGCCTGAAGTGGTAAAGAGCTCTATGTCTGGATCATCATTGCTAACGAACTCCTCTGACAGGAAAGCTGGTTCGCCCATGGAAATGTTGCCACATGGTCCAATGTTCAGCAGACTGTCACACACCTGGTGAGATTGTCACAATAAGTCGAACATTCATAGGACAAGTGTAATGCTACAGGCATGACAATAGAAGATACTAAAATGAAAATACATGAACTGACATTTCAAAAGTAACTTGTACTACTGGTAGTACTTAAAACATGTTGCCTTCTGGATTCTCTAGCAACTCCAGTGGTAAATCCTGCTTTTTCACAGCACGTGTAACCCAAGGAATACAATCACATTTACTTTTCTGAATATCCCTCTATTTATTGAGCTTGTCACTTCTTATGAAAGACTGGAATAAATTAAAGTCATACAATGTGAAAATATATTAAATGGGTAGACAAGCACATCCTCATCAAGGCATGCAGGAATGCTTAAAAAACTGTAAATAATGCACTATTTTTTCTAGGGATTTCAACCTTTGTAATTGCTTGGGTTGATCAGGTGTTGAGCTTTTTGTTTTGCATCCACAGTATCCACAAACTTGAGCGTATGGAGTTGAGTTTTTAAACATATACAGTATTTGTAATGCATGAAACAGTACACCACTGGTCAAACTTATGACTGGTCACGCATACATAAGTAGTATACTGAACCAAAAATTGTTTATCAATAATTAGTATGCGTAGATACAAGCATAATGTGTACACACATAAATTTATACCAGACATGCCATAATCGTCACTAATATTCTGCCAGTAAATTATGATTTGGGTATATCCAACTTACCCAATCATGCATCATGTAATTTGATCAATGTCCTGATATAGTGTGGTGTACCAGTTTCAGATTGCATAATTTTTCACCTATTTGCATTATACACATAATTAGAAGTCTTTGATATGATCTTGCAAATGATAACTTTATCCTACCTCTTATGGGGAGAGCTACTCACAATCTTGGATTTACCTATATTCCTCCATAACTCAACTTCCAGAATCAATATTTAAAAACCAAGCTTGTTTTTCTCCTCATACTGGTTTCACATCTATAGCCATAATCAAAAGATCCCTCATTAGAATTTAATTACTTTTACCCCACACTGGAAAATAGGGATATAACTGCAACTGCACAAACTTAATACATTCTACTAGGTAGCCCTGTATGCTATGCCAAGCTTTTATTCATAATGTCAGGTCATAAAGTTTGATTACAAAAATTTGTAAAAAAAATCCTACATGGATGGGATTTATATACTTTAAGTTTATCAGTGAGTTGTGGAGGTGGAATACAATATCAAAAAACTAAAACCAAATTGGGGAATGTGTTATGAATACATTGGTTAGCACAACAAGAGGACTAAGATTACCTCAAAGACATATGATGTTATATACACTGAGGTTTGTGCTTCACTTCCATACACTTCCAATTCGTCTACATCTCTAATATCAGCCACATCAGATGCCATCCAGTCCCCTGTAAGAAATAAAAAAAAACCGTTACGCATATCATTAAAGGATTTGTACATTGAAACCGGCAAATAACAATTTAAATATCTTGACAAAGACAATGTTCATTGGCACTTCATATGTCTGTTAAGCATTTTTACTAATTTTCCTTTTATAAAATAAGCTACTCAAATGTTAGCCTTGGAGGGATCTGTAGCAACCACTGTCTATCTGTGTTTAGTTACCACATAGTGAGTACTACAAACACAATTATATTTTTAGACTTTATAGTAAACGTATAAATTGAGGTTGCTTTACTAGATATCAGAATCTTATAACAAAAGTATGTTGTAAAAGTTACGTTAGGCCTATGTAATTACACGTTAGTTACCAAGTGCCCCAAAATATCACTCAAGTGTGCCTTTTATCAAATATAAATTTAAAAGAAACATTCTCAATTAAGTAATTTATTCCATTGTATGAACAGTAATAACAATATTTGGTGTCACAAAATATTAATAATTTGTGTAAATTCATTAACTGTGCATTATACAAAAAAAATGTTATGCATGCTATTGTTGCAAGAAAAATTAAAAAATTGTATATTTGAATACATTTAAAGGAATTATCAGTAAATTACAGTAGGTACAATTTTCACAAAAAAAAAAACTTTACAAAAATTTATGTGCATGTGATATTGGGATAGAAATAAAAAAAAAACATTTCTCAACATGTGGACTAAAACAATGCACACCTACTGTTTCACAGGAAAACAAATTTGTAACAGACATTTCCATTAAATGCATGCTCAATAAAATGAAATAATAATTAAAAAATCTAAACAAGTGCGGGCTGTCATCCATTATTATGAGACATACTATCATGCTACTCACCCAGTGTGTCCATCCTCTTCTTCTTCGTAACAGGGTGATCTTGCTTAAAGTCTCCCAGCATATCATCAATGAGTTGCACCGAACTCTGCTCTTTCTCAAAAAAGTGCAGGAGCAATGAGTTCCCAAGACGGGATCCCAGGAACAGATAGTTATCCTCGCATAAGCACATCTGTGACAGCAAAGAATTCTAAATGCTAGTAAACAACATGGCTTAAACAATAAAAAAAATCTTTATGCAAAATAACTCATAAAAAAAGTCTATAAAAATGAGCAATCACATTGGATTAACATTTGCTGAAAATAAATTTTAATTCAAAAAGCGTCATCTTGAGATCTGAACAGGTGTCTTAGGTGTGTGGGTAGAACAATGACCCCCACCACAAAGTTCAATGCGTGAACCACAGAGGCTTCCAGTATGGGTTAAGGTTCACACCCATCCACAGCATTGCACTGACTGGTGAACTTCCTAGTAATGAAACTCCATAGTTTTTCTGTGCCTAGTCGGCACATCGCTTCCAACACTCTTCTGACTAGCAACACAAATCACGAGAGAAGGATAGTGAGACTCAACAAGAACAACAGAGTCCTGTGGAACTCTCATTGTAACTACCCTTCATCTTTAGCTTTTGCTGGAAGCATAACTAAAGAGCAATGCACCATATGCACATTATAGTCAGTTCACGACTGGAAGAGACTTTCTTGAAGCCCTGCTAAAGATCTACTTTCAAACCCATTTTGTATCCTTCCGCCAAAGATAAACAAACATTGCCAGTCACATGGCAATGTTTACATGCAATGTTTACATTCCACTGTGTGTGTGTACGTGTGTTCGTACATGCACGTACCCATTATAAAAGTCATGTATATATTATTAATGGATATTCCACAAGCGTAAAGTTTTTAATCTTGAGAATTTCACACAAAAGAATATGCGATGCCAGCGGAAAACATTTCATTCTATAAACACAAAATGTGAGTATTTTGATGAATCAATAGTTGTTGTCTATTTACAATCGATTGTTAGTGACTTTCGATAAATTCCAGAACATCGAAGGCAAAGATCATTAGTATTGATCGAAATTGCTACAGACGTTAAATGGCGTGGCGGTATGCTGAGTCGGATGTTTCGCGCAATTGTAAAACGTTATTTAAAAATGGTTGTGACAGTTTTCGACAGGACAGCAGAGTTTGCGAGTGAAGGATTCTACGTCTTCGACAATGTGAAAACAATTCTTATGTGCAAATACTGCAACGTTAGAATAGAGTAGGAAAGGATAGACACATGCACGAAACACATAAAAACAAAACGAGAAAGTGAGCACAAATTAAAAACCAAATAATAAAGAGCGGATATTAGTAAAACAAGACAAATAAATGAATTATTATAGGTTAAACAAGATAATCGCACAAATTCTCTGGCACGTGTGTCAACAACACAAGGAACGAAGGTTAGTAAACAAATGGCCGCGTTACTTTCACCTTGAGTGTGATCATGTGACTATGCAAGAAACGTTGAAATCTAAATACGTTAGCATCACGTCATTAATAATTGGCATAATAAGATACAAGTCTTTTCGACACCCATTTGTAAGCGATAAATTAACAATTACGTTAAACCTTTGGAACTATTTACTCTCTTTGTGCTGGCAACCTGACGGCATAACAGTATCCGCGCTCGCCGCTGCTTGTAATGTTATATGCATGTAGCTAACGGCTAGGGTGTTTTTTCAAAGGTTGATTTTCAAAAGTTTCTTCCAGTCGTGAACCGACTGCAGGTATTCACAAGTGCTGAACTGCCATCATCCCTATTTGGCTGTTCGTACGTAAGTGCATAGTTTGCCCATGCAGAACTGCAAGGAATACTCATTCCATGGTGCATACTGCGGTGCTACAGGCACACAGCCAGTCTTAGGCAGATATAGGAACTGTGTGTCTGGCAGCTTTAGTGCTTCGTGGCTGGGTAATGTTTTGTCGCTGAGTTCAGGAATAAAAGGATCATATTTGACAGTAACATTAGAAAAGGAATCTATGCTGTGTTACATTACTCTCTGTCCTCCCTCCAGCCATGCAGGCAGGTAGTTTGCGACTTCAGATATGAACATGGAGGCAATCTCAGTACATGGCTCCAGAAGGGTTTCACACAGTCACTTGTTTCAGGCAAGCTCTACTGCCACAGTTACCTCAGTAGAAAGGATTACCTGCGGTCGTGCAACTGAAAACGTTGTCCAGCAGTCCCACATTTTCATGCAACTACATGACCTTTGGTTCTGCCCACCAGCCATGGTCAGCCCAAGGGTGATTAAATCAGAGATGGAGTAGTGCTTGGCCTAGCTTCGACCCTGGGACTAATGTATGCTAACTAGTCAGGAATAAGAAGATTCCCATCACCTTCTTAGCCCACAGGATCCAAAGGGAAGCTCTGTGTTTTCCCTCCTTCACCTTACACCATCCTAGTTCACAATTTGCATGTACCGCTACCTCTATGAAGGCAAAGAAGCGCCAGACACCCAAAGAGCTACGCATAAGTGGTGATGCCTAGAGACCCAAATACAGCTAAGTTTGAAAGAGCTGTTGTGGATAAGTGAAGCCTCAAGTACTCTTAGAAGCCAGTACTACTGAGATCTTAGCGTGATACTGGAGCTAACAATCTCAGGTAGACTAGCAAAGACAAACACCCTAATGGTGACTTAAAGTGGGCCCACTCTCTCATCATTGATGTGATTTCCAATCTGTCAGGAAGCAGGGAAGAATGTATGTTCCACAACATAAGCGGGAGTTGAACCCGTAGCAAACATCAAAGACTCCAGCAGGACTCCAAGAGTGTACCTCCAACCTCCACCATTTCCCTGCAATATTTTTCCTCCCCTAATATTAAAGGGGCCCGATACTCATTTGATCACAACAAAGGATATAGTTTGTTAAAAACATGGCAATAACTTTTTATTTCACATAAAAATTTTAAAATATGCATTATTGCCAGAACATATTTACATAATTTTGCTGCAATATGTAAACTTTTTTGACTTAAGTTCAAGTTCGTATATATAATTTATGTATGTACATTAATTTTAACCCCTTCCTTGTTTAATTAAATCCACTAAAAATGCTCCAAATCTGATCAAATCTTTATGCTTTATATTTTCTCTATTAACTAGAGGGGTGACATATTTAGTGAGATTGCATTCCTAGAATTCATATTTTACAAGTTATGAATTTAAAAAAAATTGGTTAGTTCTCTCACCAGAGTATACTCGGGCATCATGAAAATGTTAATATTTCACTAATATTTTTTAATATATGCATAATTGGAACATTGCTTACTTCCAGAAATCAAATACATTGTGTGTGTTTGTGTATGTGTGTGCACGCATGCATGCGCACAGAGAGAGAGATAGAGAGATAGATAGAGGGATAGACAGATAAATATAAATAGATAGAGAGAGATAGACAGAGAAGTAGAGATAGAGAGAGAAAATTTTTGTTTTACTTTCTCCTGAGTATATGCGGGCATGCTTCAATATGAAGATAATTATTCACTTATTTGTTGTTATTGCCTATTGCACGTGAACTGGCAATATAATACAAAAGAAACATTTATACAGTCCAATTTTAACAACGAAAATGTTTACAAAAATTTCACTTTTTTATTCTTTTGTTATTCTTCATTTTTGGACACTGCACATTCCTGCAATATTTTCTTTCAAGGTTATAAATATTTTTTAAAAAGTCTTCTTTTTCTCACCTGAGTGTGCTCGAGTATGATAAAATGTAAAAAAAACATGTTTTGAAAATATAAAAGATAATTAAGTTGCACAAATAAGGAAATAATATTTGTTGAATTTGTAGACATTCAAACTTGCTCAGTCAAGAAGTAGTACNTAAGTTGCACAAATAAGGAAATAATATTTGTTGAATTTGTAGACATTCAAACTTGCTCAGTCAAGAAGTAGTACCTAACTCATTGAATTATTTACATATATTAATAACAATTTTTCAGTGCACTGCTTACTTTGGCAGAACAAAGATGTTTGCACTACTACAAATTGAAAAATATCAAAACAGAAGAGTTCAAATTTATAAAATTACTTATGACTAACAAGCCTACAGAATATTTATATTAAAAACACTGCACACAATTTTTTTTTTTTTTTTAAATCCAACCTTGTCAGATTGCTCGTTACACAGCTATATTTACTTGTGTGACAATATGAAATGTTCACTGAAGCAGAGTACCTAGGTGCAGTAGAGTCTCGATAATCTGANCTCTGTCCTCCCTCCAGCCATGCAGGCAGGTAGTTTGCGACTTCAGATATGAACATGGAGGCAATCTCAGTACATGGCTCCAGAAGGGTTTCACACAGTCACTTGTTTCAGGCAAGCTCTACTGCCACAGTTACCTCAGTAGAAAGGATTACCTGCGGTCGTGCAACTGAAAACGTTGTCCAGCAGTCCCACATTTTCATGCAACTACATGACCTTTGGTTCTGCCCACCAGCCATGGTCAGCCCAAGGGTGATTAAATCAGAGATGGAGTAGTGCTTGGCCTAGCTTCGACCCTGGGACTNCCACCAGCCATGGTCAGCCCAAGGGTGATTAAATCAGAGATGGAGTAGTGCTTGGCCTAGCTTCGACCCTGGGACAAATGTATGCTAACTAGTAAGGAATAAGAAGATTCCCATCACCTTCTTAGCCCACAGGATCCAAAGGGAAGCTCTGTGTTTTCTCTCCTTCACCTTACACAATCCTAGTTCACAATTTGCATGTACCGCTGCCACCATGAAGGCAAAGAAGCGCCAGACACCCGAAGAGCCACGCATAAGTGGTGGTGCCTAGAGACCCAAATACAGCTCAGTTCGGAAGAGCTGTTGTGGATAAGTGAAGCCTAAAGTACTCTTAGAAGCCAGTACTACTGAGATCTTAGCGTGATACTGGAGCTAACAATCTCAGGTAGACTAGCAAAGACAAACACCCTGATGATGACTTAGAGTGGGCCCACTCTCTCATCATTGAGGTGATTTCCAATCTGTCAGGAAGCAGGGAAGAATGTATGTTCCACAACATAAGCGGGAGTTGAACTCGTAGCAAACATCAAAGACTCCAGCAGGACTCCAAGAGTGTACCTCCAACCTCCACCATTTCCCTGCAATATTTTTCCTCCACTAATATTAAAGGGGCACGATACTTATATGATCACAACAAAGGATATAGTTTGTTAAAAACATGGCAATAACTTTTTATTTCACAATAAAATTTAAAAATATGCATTATTGCCAGAACATATTTACATAATTTTGCTGCAATATGTAAAATTTTTTGACTTAAGTTCAAGTTCGTATATATAATTTATGTATGTACATTAATTTGAACCCATTCCCTGTTTAATTAAATCCACTAAAAATACTCCAATCTGATCAAATCTTTATGCTTTATATTTTCTCTATTAACTAGAGGGGTGAAATATTTAGTGAGATTGCATTCCTAGGATTCATATTTTACAAGTTATGAATTTAAAAAAAAAACTGGTCAATTCTCTCACCAGAGTATGCTCGGGCATCATGAAAATGTTAATATTTCACTAATATTATTTTAATATATGCATAATTGGAACATTGCTGACTTCCACAAATCAAATACATTGTGTGTGTGTGTATGCATGCGCACAGAGAGAGAGAGAGAGAGAGATACAGAGAGAAATAGAGAGATAGATAGATAGATAAATATAGATAGATAGAGAGAGATAGAGAGAGAAAATTTTAGTTTTACTTTCTCCTGAGTATACTCGGGCATGCTTCAATATGAAGATAATTCTTCACTTATTTGTTGTTATTACCTATTGCACGCGAACTAGTAAAATAATACAAAAGAAACATTTATACAGTCCAATTTTAACAACGAAAATGTTTACAAAAATGTCACTTTTTTATTCTTTTGTTATTCTTCATTTTTGGACACTGTATATCTTGCACATACATTCCTGCAATATTTTCTTTAAAGGTTATAAATATTTTTTAAAAAGTCTTCTTTTTCTCACTTGAGTGTGCTCGAGTACGATAAAATATAAAAAAAAAACATGTTTTGAAAATATAAAAGACCAATATTAAGTTGCACAAATAAGGAAATAATATTTGTTGAATTTGTAGACATTCAAACTTGCTCAGTCAAGAAGTAGTACNTAAGTTGCACAAATAAGGAAATAATATTTGTTGAATTTGTAGACATTCAAACTTGCTCAGTCAAGAAGTAGTACCGAACTCATTAAATTATTTACATATATTAATAACAATTTTTCAGTACATTGTTTACTTTCACAGAAAAAAAATACAGCTGTGTTTGCATTCATACGATTACGTATGACTAACAAACCTAAAGAATTCTAAAGATAGTTTACATTTTCAAAATTACTTACATCAGTAATAATTTTTCAATACATTGCTTACTTTGGCAGAAAAAAGCTCTGCTCTCTTACAGATTGAAAATTATCAATACCGCAGAGATTGCATTCATAAAATTACCTATCAATAACAAGCCAACGGAATATTAGTGCACATTTTCAAAATTATTAACTTATAACAGTAATAATAACATTTTTCAGTGCACTGCTTACTTTGGCAGAACAAAGATGTTTGCACTACTACAAATTGAAAAATATCCAAACAGAAGAGTTCAAATTTATAAAATTACTTATGACTAACAAGCCTACAAAATATTTATATTAAAAACACTGCACACAATTTTTTAAAAAAATCCAACGTTGTCAGATTGCTCGTTACACAGATATATTTACTTGTGTGACAATATGAAATGTTCACTGAAGCAGAGTACCTAGGTGCAGTAGAGTCTCGATAATCTGAGCTAATTGGGGCTGAGGTTAGCTTGAATTACAAAAAACTCGGACTACACATAAATATGAACAAAACAAAGGGAAACGTGTAAATACTCTACAGTCCACTTGGTAAACTCCAAAGCATGGTATTACCCACACAGTCACGACAATAATATCTCGTTTCCCTGTGGGTTTTCTTTCCTTCAGCATCTCTGACACGAGGACACATTCCATGTTGTCGTGTTGGTTGTTCCTTCTTGTCAGTTGGAGGAACTGCTTCAGGAAATGCCTCCCTGTCATTCGCAGAGGAGCAGGTGAAGTTCCAGGCCACCTTGTATATTAAAGAGATATTTCTGCTGTGTGATATTTGTCAAGGATTTTATGAACCAGTTCTAATCTGAATTTGAGGCGACTCACTTCTCCGCCACATTTTTGAAACAGCAGGAATGCATTAAACACAAGCTGGTCTGCGTCGCCTTCTTCCCAACTGGTACTATAATAATCCAATAAATTTTTGCCACGTTTTGAATTACTGTCGAATATATATCTATATGCATCCATCATTTACAGGTTAAAGAACACTCTCCGTACAGTAAATATGTGAAAGTCAAACTTGAGACACAAAATAACTTTGTAGAACGTTCTATTATTCATAAACTGCCACTGCTCCATAGCCACAAAAAAAAATTGCTGTTAAACACAAGCAAAATTCCCTAAACTAGTTGAATGAAAGATGTGAGATAAACAGCTGCTAGCAGCTAGAATGACCACAAATCGGCACAGCATACACATTAATTGAGGAAAAATTGAAACAGTGGCAAACCACAGATTTTTATAGCCATTTTACTTGAATCGTAAGCAACCTTGTCAAAATAAATACAGAACAGAGAGTAACAAAGAAGAATATGTGTTCAGTGCATGTGTAATAAAGAATACACAATCCAGCAAAAGAAAAATAACACTAGTAGCCTGCAGGATTTCTTTTAGCTCACTACTGGAGCCATCTAGCTTGTACTGTAAGATTCCTCATCAAAGTAAATGTGGAACAGGGAGTGACAAAGGCCAAAGTGTTGTTGGTATGGGATTAATACAGCATGCACACTCTAGCGAGAGAAAAATGTAACACTAGTAAGCTGCAGGATTTTTTTCAGTTCACTACTACAGTCATCTAGTGTGTTTTGCAGAAAGCGATAATCGCACAAATAAATACGGGCCAGAAAGTTACAAAGGAGAAAGAGTGGTCAGTGACCGAGCATACTCGTTAGTGTGTCAAGTTGACACATTCGGAGTGGCCGAGATAACTCGGGTTAAACAGTTCAGGTGTTAAAAATTGAAGAAATCATAGTTTCTTTGCCAACCACACTTCACAGATTATTATTTTTAATCTGTGAATATACACAACAGAAAAAAAAACGATATATTCAAATAAATTCTGCTTTTGAAATCTATAAAAAAAAATGAAAACTAACTCAAAATTTGTGAGCAAATATGAGTATTTTCTATGAACAAACCTTAAATGGCAAAACATTGCCATAAAATTCAAAGGCAGGGAACACAGTACGTACATAAAACAAGTAAGTCTACCCCAGTGATTCTTAATGAGAATGGCACAGCACACTACTGTGCCATGAGACTCTCCAGGTGCGCCAGGAGACTTGTGAGACTGCGATACTGCTGGTGACAGTTTTTACAATAATTTCACTCAATAGTAATTTTGAAAAAGAAACAAGAGAAAAATATTCACAAGCATATTTTACAATAAAAGATTTCTGAGTATTAATGAGAAACTAAGAACTTGGTTCCAGCAATACTGCCACCTCAGACATTAGTGTGTCGAGAGAATTTACAACAAATAATACACAGCGTATAGTAAAAACAAAAGTGGGAATCAATGGTCTGTCCTGTAAAAGTAATATTAAGGACAACCTTACTCAAGAACACTATTTGCAGTAAGTAATACCATTGACGGCTCGCATTCGACATGCAATACGTACACAAGTAGTCAAAACGCTGGCAGCAGCCTTCTCGAAGTGAAAACTCCGTATGCTACGCATGCTGTCTGCATACAATGACAACACATACAATTCCCCAGACTTCAAGGACATCACCAGTTTATCAGGGCAGATGAAAGCAGCTTGCATCCCTTCCATTGTCAGCTTAATGTCATCCTGGGTTTCTATGCAAATTTAAAAACAAGACTGTCACATCTTAATTTGAAGTAGTGATAGTTCATGACATACCATGCCACAGAAACAGGAAAATGCATAAGGCTTCTGTTCAAACGAATAAATGTGTACACGAAAATATTCGTGAACACACCTTTACTAGGGAATTTTAATCCAACAATTTAAGTCTCATAGGTTTTATTCCTTGTGAACTTTATGCAAATAATGAAATCAATATGAAAACATTCTCCTGAACAGCCCTTGAATGCATATACTACACAATATTAAATTTAAAAAATTTCAAAAATTTACTTGAGTACCTTGTACATATACATATCTTATTTTTATTCAAAGTAAAAACTACTTCATTACAATTAACTGTGCTATAAGTACCATTGCAACATTACAGCATGAATGGAAGAAAACAATACCACAATAAGGTTCAAAATAATATCTGAGCTTTACGCATACATTTTTAAATATTTATTTTAACTAACACCCCTGAAAATAATGTCTCCTTTTACATATGTTTATGTTTATTCAAAAATAGCATTTATGTATTAAAATACTCTATGTTTAATGGGACCCTGAATCTTAGCACAAACCAACTCAAATTTCATTACTTTGACATGGTGCTTCATGATGGCACATAACTACAATAGGAATCAAAATCAGATTTACAAAAACTGATTTAGTATTAACCGGTTATTAATACAGTTCAAGATAAATTCCATACAATTTTATAACTTTGTTAACATAGTTGATGTTGAAAATAATATTTGCATCTTCAACAAACAACAGTTACTGCTAAACTAAAAAAAACTGGATAGCACTGATCCACATGATACAGATATTAATTTTGAGAGTCGACAGCTACAATGAATAGATATATATGCAAAATGACTCACTGAGTGGAAAATTCGTGCTAGTCTCAGCAATACTGTTGAGTGACACACCATAAGGTGGGACACTCTGGTTGAGGTAGATGAGGGAATTGATTGCTATTATCAAAGTCCCACCCAAAGGTTTCTTGACTGGTATCACCTGCGTGCAGTCAAATGGGAGGTTCGACATGGACCATATGATTGGATGTACCCTCTGCTGAATGTTGAGTGAGATGGCGACCATCGCGCATGTGTCCTGCCTCACTGCAATACGGCTGCAAACACAAATTATTTTAATGCACTGAAATAATAAGTTTGAACATTCAAAATTTATGATGATAGGTGGGAACTCTAGCAATTGAAAAATGCTAAAAGTTCCTCCACTAATTGTTTATATCTCAGTAAACAAATATCTAAATACCTTTGTGGTGAAACCTGCTAACTTGTGGAACACATTATGTGTAGTTTATTTTAAATAAATTGAAAACTTCAAATTAATAATGTAAAAACAAGTACAGGCACATTATTTTCAACTCTGATTTTACATACTTACTATACCAAAATAAATATAATGTAATACACCAAACCAATTCCTGAAAAATGTTTTCAAAATCATTATGACATACAAAACCAGTAAAAGAAAATATTTCCCTGCANGACATACAAAACCAGTAAAAGAAAATATTTCCCTGCACACTACCTCACTTTGTTTTACACACACTGACGAACACACTTCAATGGTTTGTTTATATTAACCCTTTCAATCCCAAATAAATTTATAATGTCTAGTGCTGCAAATTAGAAATCTTTTGATGCTTGCTGTCCTTAAGCTGGCAATGAACTTATTTCGTTATCACAACGAATAATCTATTTGTACTTCGTGATCAGCTATATGAACCAGTCATAACATAGCGCAGTATAGTTTAGGAAACAGTTACCCACATGGAAGACCATTGGGCACTGTGCCTCGCAGAGTACAGCACCGGTCAAATATAAGCTTCCTGGGTAACATATTGACGATTACCTAGAATNCCGTATGCTACGCATGCTGTCTGCATACAATGACAACACATACAATTCCCCAGACTTCAAGGACATCACCAGTTTGTCAGGGCAGATGAAAGCAGCTTGCATCCCTTCCATTGTCAGCTTAATGTCATCCTGGGTTTCTATGCAAATTTAAAAACAAGACTGTCACATCTTAATTTGAAGTAGTGATAGTTCATGACATACCATACCACAGAAACAGGAAAATGCATAAGGCTTCTGTTCAAACGAATAAATGTGTACACGAAAATATTCGTGAACACACCNCCACAGAAACAGGAAAATGCATAAGGCTTCTGTTCAAACGAATAAATGTGTACACGAAAATATTCGTGAACACACCTTTACTAGGGAATTTTAATCCAACAATTTAAGTCTCATAGGTTTTATTCCTTGTGAACTTTATGCAAATAATGAAATCAATATGAAAACATTCTCCTGAACAGCCCTTGAATGCATATACTACACAATATTAAATTTAAAAAATTTCAAAAATTTACTTGAGTACCTTGTACATATACATATCTTTNATGCATATACTACACAATATTAAATTTAAAAAATTTCAAAAATTTACTTGAGTACCTTGTACATATACATATCTTTTTTTTATTCAAAGTAAAAACTACTTCATTACAATTAACTGTGCTATAAGTACCATTGCAACATTACAGCACGAATGGAAGAAAACAATACCACAATAAGGTTCAAAATAATATCTGAGCTTTACGCATACATTTTTAAATATTTATTTTAACTAACACCCCTGAAAATAATGTCTCCTTTTACATATGTTTATGTTTATTCAAAAATAGCATTTATGTATTAAAATACTCTATGTTTAATGGGACCCTGAATCTTAGCACAAACCAACTCAAATTTCATTACTTTGACATGGTGCTTCATGATGGCACATAACTACAATAGGAATCAAAATCAGATTTACAAAAACTGATGAAGTATTAACCGGTTATTAATACAGTTCAAGATAAATTCCATACAATTTTATAACTTTATTAACATAGTTGATGGTGAAAATAATATTTGCATCTTCAACAAATAACAGTTACTGCTAAACTAAAAAAAACTGGATAGCACTGATCCACATGATAGAGATATTAATTTTGAGAGTCGACACAGCTACAATGAATAGATATACATGCAAAATGACTCACTGAGTGGAAAATTCGTGCTAGTCTCAGCAATACTGTTGAGTGACACACCATAAGGTGGGANATGCAAAATGACTCACTGAGTGGAAAATTCGTGCTAGTCTCAGCAATACTGTTGAGTGACACACCATAAGGTGGGACACTCTGGTTGAGGTAGATGAGGGAATTGATTGCTATTATCAAAGTCCCACCCAAAGGTTTCTTGACTGGTATCACCTGCGTGCAGTCAAATGGGAGGTTCGACATGGACCATATGATTGGATGTACCCTCTGCTGAATGTTGAGTGAGATGGCGACCATCGCGCATGTGTCCTGCCTCACTGCAATACGGCTGCAAACACAAATTATTTTAATGCACTGAAATAATAAGTTTGAACATTCAAAATTTATGATGATAGGTGGGAACTCTAGCAATTGAAAAATGCTAAAAGTTCCTCCACTAATTGTTTATATCTCAGTAAACAAATATCTAAATACCTTTGTGGTGAAACCTGCTAACTTGTGGAACACATTATGTGTAGTTTATTTTAAATAAATTGAAAACTTCAAATTAATAATGTAAAAACAAGTACAGGCACATTATTTTCAACTCTGATTTTACATACTTACTATACTNAAAACTTCAAATTAATAATGTAAAAACAAGTACAGGCACATTATTTTCAACTCTGATTTTACATACTTACTATACTAAAATAAATATAATGTAATACACCAAACCAATTTCTGAAAAATGTTTTCAAAATTATTACGACATACAAAACCAGTAAAAGAAAATATTTTCCTGCACACTACCTCACTTTGTTTTACACACACTGACGAACACACTTCAATGGTTTGTTTATATTAACCCTTTCAANCTGCACACTACCTCACTTTGTTTTACACACACTGACGAACACACTTCAATGGTTTGTTTATATTAACCCTTTCAACCCCAAATAAATTTATAATGTCTAGTGCTGCAAATTAGAAATCTTTTGATGCTTGCTGTCCTTAAGCTGGCAATGAACTTGTTTCGTTATCACAACGAATAATCTATTTGTACTTCGTGATCAGCGATATGAACCAGTCATAACATAGCGCAGTATAGTTTAGGAAACAGTTACCCACATGGAAGACCATCGNCCAGTCATAACATAGCGCAGTATAGTTTAGGAAACAGTTACCCACATGGAAGACCATTGGGCACTGTGCCTCGCAGAGTACAGCACCGGTCAAATATAAGCTTCCTGGGTAACATATTGACGATTACCTAGAATGGGCTTGTCCAACAGGTATTTATTTATTTTGGTGACAACCTCCTAGGTTAATTAGTATTTCATACATATGATTACCTTGATGCGTCACAAACGACATCAATTAAATGCTCTACCCTCGCCACAGCCGCTGCCCCCTCCTAAGAAGAGCGTTAGGCCATACACGCCGCAGGCATCCCCCCCTTCCCTAATTCATCCTTGTGATGCCCAGGGATTGGCATGCAGGCTGGCTGCTTTCGCCTGGTAGACGGCAACCTGCATCACACCCTGACGTGCTTCCACCCCTTCGGCCGCTGGCAGCAGAAGGGAACACAGTCAAGCGCTTCACCACCTTCGGCCATCTTTGCCACTCTCTCCCTGCATCACCCTGTGCCCCCGCGCTGGCCGTGTTTTGTGTATAAATAGGGCCTGCAGTCCTTAGTTCGGGGTTAACTCGTGCAGCTCTTGCGCAGGACATAACTCAGCCTAGACACACACCCGGAGCCAGTCATGTAAGGGATGGAAACGAGGTGACACTCGGCTGTTCATTCATCCCAGGACAGCTGAAGCTCATCACTCCCAACTGAATGTTTACATGTACATTTGCACCTTATGGATGACCCGCATCTGAAGATTGTACACACAAGGCTACAGTTTTATTTGGCAAAAATCTTCCTTTTGAAAAAAAAAATATATATATATGGGCAACTCTGAACAATGAGATCTTAAGAGGAATCTGCCTTTTGAAGACATTAATAACATTTCATTGAAAAAACTAATGATTTTTGGGACAGTGTAAAAAAAAAATAGTCACTAACCTTCAGCAATTAATAGTTCAAAACGGCATCCTCCAATTTTTCCAGTAAGCTTTCGCTTGGCACTTGCCAAGAATTACGCAGTGCTTGGAAACAGTGCTTACGCATTATTTGGTGACAAAAGGGTTCCCTATATGATTCTCAAAGGTATCCGTATACTCCGATGACATGGCTGTATTGAAATAAATTAATATTTAGATAATAAAGTGATGGTGGAAGTTGGTTGGTGCTGATTTGATTTATATTAGTATAAATTGGTTTGTTTGTTGAGCGCCATGACAAAATTTACCCGGAACAGTGTGGACAGCTACGTGTGTAGTGGCAGATAAAGCGAGACGTATAAAAAAAAACACTAAACAAAACACAACCAATACAAAAAATAGGTTTCAAATTATTTATTGAAAATTCAATGTAAACTAAAACGTGCTGAAGGTGTTTATGAAAATGATAAAATGTTAGATTTGATGTTTTAACTATGAAATATCACCCTACTTACATTTATCTAATTGGGATGAAAAAGAAAACAAATGTTCTCAGACTGTAAAACAAAAATTAACGTTACATAAGCGAAGTTCAGGGTTGTCTCACTTAAAACACACGTTAAATAACAATTCGAAAATTTACTGTTCTTTAAAACAACACTCAAAAGAAATGTTTAAATAAAATAAATTACAGAATTTTTGTCACAGAATAAAGTCTATATAAATTAATGTTACTGAAAAGTTCTCTAATTTATATGTTGTAATTTATAATGTTTCGTGAGCAAAGACTCAAATGGAGTTTGCTATAAGCATTAACTCAAACTAGCTCAGTTTGAAAGCAAGATACTCTGAATTGAGGGCAAAAAGTAAATAAATAAATGATGAAGCAGTAAACTGTTCACTGAAGATTTACTGCAGTTTCTTCTGCAATATCGGC
This sequence comes from Clitarchus hookeri, assembly GCA_002778355.1. Classification (NCBI taxonomy): domain Eukaryota; kingdom Metazoa; phylum Arthropoda; class Insecta; order Phasmatodea; family Phasmatidae; genus Clitarchus; species Clitarchus hookeri. The sequence continues at coordinate 135,590 of NQII01004553.1, forward strand.
ATACAAAAAAATATTTATCACTTGCGGCAGTAAAAACAAGAAAAAAACAGAATCGCAGCCTGTTAATATTCACTTGAAAAACTTCTCACTTCGAGGATAATTAAACTAAGAAGATAGGAGAGAATCACTACTTTCTCTCCCAGTGCTGTAATAACTCCTCACACCAGCAGAAATAAATTTAGTAGATTTTAAATATCCAAAACATAAAAGAAGGTTGAAGTCACGGTTACTGCCAGTGTGAGTTACGATGGTTGTCCTCTCTGGACGAGCGCTTCTTGACTTCTGTCTGCTACTGTTGCCAAGGGTCTATATATTGATTGAAAGTTTCATCACCTGAACACGGCCCAATTGTGGCATCGCGGGGGTGCGGTAATGTCTAAAAATAGAACACGAACACGGACATGACTCTGGAAATATAATATTATACTCGTGTGGCGAGTCATGTCAGCCAAATGTGACCTCCTGCAACTTCCTTATTTCATCATGTATCGCAACACGATGGCTACGTGTCAAGCTTATTAACCCAATGTCATCCCATGACATCTACTACTACTGTTGAATGACTCAAATAAAATAATAAATTTGGAAAAACAAAAATATATAAAATACAAACAAATTATTACTGCCACGGTATTATAAATACTGAATGAGTTACTATCCTTTACAAAATATAGAAAAGTTAAATATTTCCCAAATACGTATATAAATTACTATATATTGCAAAATTACAATGTAAAGTTGATACTACCAACTAACTGGTATCGGTAGAGCAGATCCCAGTACCACTAGGCTACGGTGAAAAAAATGCAAAATAACACTATACGAAAGTTACTTCGGGCACTAGAAAAATTAATTTCAAAATTGATGACGCGTAAATCTGGCGCCTAGCGGCCCCTCCGGCCATGTACAAAGGGGGGCGTCTGTAGTATATGTACAGCGTCATACCACACCATGGCTGCCGTCGACGTCTTCTTTATGATAAGCAAATAAACTTACTCACATTAAATAATTAAAGGTCGGCCCTACGAACTCTTCTACTAATGTCATGGCCGCCTAACATTACTACTTACTTTTGGTGGGCTACTAAATTAAATAATTATTATGACGACGCTGGGGATTTTCAGATAGAAAATCACAGCTATCGTGGAAACGTCCGTCCTGTTTAAAGTTACCACCAAGAAGCCGGCCTTGGAACAAGGTCATGGATCTACCAAAACGCTGCCAAGTAACGCAACTTCCGGATCTGGGGCACCACGGGTTACAAACAAAACAAAACAAAACTCAAAACTCTAGACCAAACAAAACAAAATAAAATTACAAAAAAAAATTACAATTATAGAAATTATTAAAAATAATAACAATTACAAAAATAATTGAAAAATCATTAATATATTTATGGGTTAGAAAAATTTTGATATTTAATTAAACCCTATAAAATGGATGGGTGATTAAAATAAATTAATTCTTGTTACCTAAGTCGGGCAGAAAATAATAAAGAGAAAATAAAAATTACTGACTTACATTAATAAAAATAATTCTGAAATAAAAAAAAATTAAATTATATCCTGCATGTGGTATAATAAATTCCCATATTTTCCCACAAGAAGCCACTGAAAATGGACTTTGCACTCAGCAAAACTTCAGCACCACGCAATATCTAAACATTTTTGATGATAAGAGAAGGTCAAGTATGTGTCTGGGGTACAATTTTATTCAGACATCTGTTTATTACATTTAATCAATATGTCATTTAAAAACATATTGGTTTTATACCAGAGTTCATTAAACACAAACTTCACATAAAAATTCACTTTAAAAATGATTTAAATTTTTAAATGTTAAAATTGGTCAGATTAAATTCTGTGACAGTACGCGATTTCGCAAAAGTATTCTCAGGAACCATGAACAGTTGTAAAATGGGGGTCTACTGTATATAGTTGTTTAAATACTCAGTACAATAATATTTTGTTTAAACACATGTATGTAGTAAATATTTTTTTTAAATTACGTATCAAGTTCAGTAGAAACACAAAACCTGAAATCTTATAAAAACACTCACCCAGGATAAGTCTTAACGGGTTCATAGAGGATGAGCAGTGTCGGCTCATAGTAGCCATACAAGAACTGCACATCCAGGATGTTATCCATCTTCTCATCAAGCTCCTTTAGCACAATCATGTACGAGGCCAGTACCTGGGCCTTATTTGCCATGCCTTTAACATCTGTTATGGTAAGGTCTGGATCATCCAGCGCGGTCTCCCGTCGGAACGGCAACACCACCAGCTTGCGGCCATAAGCCAGCATGATGGCACAGCGACCCTCAGGGTCCACGCGCACCATTGGAATGTGGTAGTTCTGAGTCCAGCCACCCTACATAACACAATACAATTTACCTGAGGCTGGTCTTTTATGAACCCGGCAGTACCAATACGTAATAACCAATAGACTACACAGCATGTATAGGAAAGTGTTTTCACAATAAGAAATTCTGTTGAAACTCATTATCTGCACTATGTTAAAAATGCTAAAAAATATAAATATTCAACTGCTTGTATTTGTACCAAACAATGTATAAATATGTAGTAAACAGTTGACTGTCATGCCTTTGACATTTAACCCTACCGCTGATATCTCCTCGTTTTTCTGTGAATCCTACCAGACGTTACTGCAATTGGAAATTCTTTCACTACCCACTTCCCTGAGTACACGCAGGTCTGGCTAGCACAATCCACCCACTGCCACACCCTTTCACATGCAGACTGGCCGCGCCGCCTTCAGCGGAGTGGGGATGGATGTGACAGCTGAGACCCCTAAGCACCCCTGGCCCATTGCAGCATCTATATATAATGCTGCAGTTGTAGAAACGTTAGCTCACCTCCAGCGACCTTCACCTCCAGATCTCTCTTCCACTTGACGAGCCTGAAAGTAAGCACTGTAGAGTGTTCTGTAAGAAGCAAGGCACAGCCGGCCTGCACTCCTTCAGAATCCTCAACCGCTGTGCTTGCCGCCTCACCTCAGTATACACAGCGTCATGAGANCAGCCGGCCTGCACTCCTTCAGAATCCTCAACCGCTGTGCTTGCCGCCTCACCTCAGTATACACAGCGTCATGAGACATCTAGAAAGCGGCAGAGATCAGGACTGTTTGATATGTTTGAGCACCAAATAAGACACTCGTGATGTGTATGCCAAATGCTTTAGCAGGCAGGGCAATAAAAATGTCTCAACCAAATTGTCACATGTTACTACAAGTGGTAGGAGTAAACTGTTCAAACCCCATTACATCCACTGATAATCGCAGTTTCTCACCTGCCAATCGCCAAACTTTTTTACCGCAGCAGGGAAACAGAGTAGGCATACAAGACAGTGATGGGTGGTNTTCTCACCTGCCAATCGCCAAACTTTTTTACCGCAGCAGGGAAACAGAGTAGGCATACAAGACAGTGATGGGTGGTCGTGATAGGTCCCTGAGGGACGGGGCATTACTTGTACATCAAGTGCTCGGTGTAGTAGATGTACAGACTGTTTTCGCCAGACCCCTGATCATTCAGACAGTGCTCAGAAGNTACATCAAGTGCTCGGTGTAGTAGATGTACAGACTGTTTTCGCCAGACCCCTGATCATTCAGACAGTGCTCAGAAGCACGTTACCCGGCTGCCAAAACTCGCAACACCAAAGGGGAACCAAAAGTCATGCCTCTCTACTCAGCAACCCCTGTTCGAACCTCTGCATCTCAATCTGCTGGGAACATAGCATTGGAGGACCAGAGCTCGATGCACCACGGCCCCTAACAACCGGAGCGCAGGGAGAATATTGAACCCTACTCACCAATCTCTGATCAATTCACCACATCTTAATCTGCTGAGGACAGAGAATTGGTAAAGGAGAAAAATATACTACTGGCTTCGGACATACAAAGAGGGAGTGTAGGCAAATGTGTCATAGAATGTCGGGGACTTCCTCTACCTCCCTACCTNTGGCTTCGGCCATACAAAGAGGGAGTGTAGGCAAATGTGTCATAGAATGTCGGGGACTTCCTCTACCTCCCTACCTACCATCTCACTCTTTTTAATTCACCTCACCATCTACCCCATGCCTTATTCCAGTCGCAGGGGAGAATGGATCAACGCAGTAATGTCACATCAAATCCTTCAGCACCCACCCAGACAAAGCAGACCCACCTAAGCCAGTAGTCCAAAATGAGGGGAGGGACAGAAACAAACCAAACTTCCTTGGTGGAATAGCAAAGAACAGCAGGAGAAACACCAAGGAAGGCCGTAGTAATCTTAGTAGTCCATGATTTAACACCACACAACCTCCAAGCCGTACTACTATCAACCTAGAGGAGTCAAGAATAATTTTTAGTGCCCAACATGGGTGCTTGTGAAAGCTGCGTATACAGTAATAGTCAGACAGGCTGCTCCACGTCCTTGGGTAATGAGAGTCTCCACACCCGGTCAACCAGAACGATGGTGACCCAGACTTCGTGGAGTCAGAATCAAAACCCACGGTGCTCATCCATAATCCATTAGCCCAAATACAAAGGTCACACTCACCGAGAGAAGGAACGCAATCCCGAAGCGAATCAGTGGAACAAAGTGCCGAACATATCGACCTATAACAATACATTGCACCACAATACGATGGAATCAGCTTACACACCATCATGTGTGCCCGTTGCCCATGCAGATACTGCTACATATGTACAGGATGGCCTGACCCATACAAAACCACAGAAGGGCAAGAATATTGTTGCTCGGAATGCTGCAACAGGCAGACCTGGTGCAACCTACTAACAACCAGAGGTCGGGGCACCCACAGAATAAGGTGCAAGATATGTCCTCGCACATTTCATTACCTGTGCTTGGGATGGCCCGACATGCCACTACATGGGTGGAACGTTCTTCCATTGTCAGAATAACGACAAGGGTAGAAGACCCCTAAATCCAGGACACCATTGCTTGCCCATAATGCACCCCATTTCAACCAAAGAGAAGAGCCAATGTTACCCGAATTCGGGGGATGACTGCAGGAGGACCCACAACAGTTCCTTGCAACATGAAAGCAAAAATTCAAGGAAGGGGTAGTCCCCAAGATACAGTGAGCTCAGTGTGTACACAGGCAATTTAGAGAGGTTGTATACAATTGTGGAAGCAGTACGGAGAGTTCGTGATCACCTGGCATGCTTTAAAAACCTGATTAAACCTTAGATTTGCAGGGGAGGTTGTACTGGCTATGCTTACCCAGGAGTTTTACAGCTGTAACCAGAGGGTGAACAAGGAGGCCAAGATTTTAATTTGCCTAAGGCTAAGGTGTATAACCGCATAGCACCAAACAAACTGGAAAGTGAACGAGTTTGCATAATTACCAAACTACTCCTGCCTACCTTAAGGATGGCCTTAGAAATTGCATGTGCCACCACTATTGAAGAATTAGTAAAAAGGGCACGTGAAATAGAGTTGGATTACCTCAGATTGAGGAAANAAGAATTAGTAAAAAGGGCACGTGAAATAGAGTTGGATTACCTCAGATTGAGGAAAACTGGAAAATCATAGCAGCGGTTCCGCAACCGGTAATGGCCCGCGGCTCACTTGCCACTTCCATTAGCAAGCTCATTAAAGAGGAAGCGACTCCTTTAATTTCCGAGTACTGCCATTGTCCAAGGTGTCACCTTGACCAGGACTGCCTGACCATAAGAGACAGAATGTGGACAGTAGATAAATGGAAAAGATGAATAACGAGGCAAAAAACACAGCAGAAACAGAAACACCTCATGTCAAACTGCGAGGGGAAACAAGACAGCCAGAGGTGCAAAAGGCCCTTCAAAAGCAGAAAAGTAAGAAATGGGGGCCATATGCAAGTGATAAAAGAGATCCCTGGCCTACAAATCGAGAACCCTGAATTTCCCTCACTTTAAAATGGACAGCATTACCAAGCAGTACTATACACAACCGCTACGACTAACTTTAGTCAGACTACCTTATTTACCCCCCAGCAACAGAAACAGTTAAAGCCTCACTTCCAAGACATATAGCTAGCCATGCTTGGGAAAGTTAACAAAATAATCTAACTGATTGAAGTTAAAGTTACAGTAATAAAACGTTAACTGATTAAAGTTAAACGTTAAAGAACAACAACAAATTTTACAGGTTAAAATAAAGTCATAAAACATAAAAAAATCACAACTTACAGTCCCGGAAAACAATTACAACTTGGTTGCTGGATGCCAAATCAGATTGGCTTACTTATCAAAATGATGAATAAACAATCTTTTACAAAACCATTTGAAATAAAACTTCTAAAATAAAGTCTTATAGCACAACGTAGCACAAAACCAGACCATTGCAGTGACTACAAAAATAATCTAAATGTGCATGCGGCACAAGGACCATCAACTGTGCCTCCAGGCGATTGCAAAGTTAACACTAACATTAGTTTTAATCGTTAACCAGATATTTTAATGATTAAAATNCTGTGCCTCCAGGCGATTGCAAAGTTAACACTAACATTAGTTTTAATCGTTAACCAGATATTTTAATGATTAAAATTTAAAAGTTAATTAGTTTTAAATAATTAACTAATAAGTTAAAAATAACACACTTTTTTTAATGATTAATTTTAATCGTTAATTTTTTTAATCGTCAATCCCAAGTATGCAGCTAGTCCAACCAGGGTCGTCACTCTGCATCAACAACGTGATTGCCATCTCAATTCAGATAGAAAGTGAAAAAATAGGAACCACGTTCTTTGCCACTCCACACTTGGGAGAAGTAATAATCCATGGGTAGCCCTGGCTAACAGAACAAGGGTGCACATCGATTATGTGCAGTGCTCTTATACCATGGAAATAATGACAGCGAGAACTCTTTCTTTCTGGTTGTTATCATAATTTCACTCCTTTTCACAATAAACTTCATGATATAATGTTTTACTGTTCCATCCCCAGCATCCAGCTGCACTCGCTCTTCCTCTTATCTATTGCCCCATATAATTAGATCGGATGCAAATGTTCATAACACTCATTATTTTTCTTCACCAATTATTCCTGCTACCCTCTTAATTTGCTCAACCATAACCATGATAAAAAATGATGGTGGAAAAGCACTTTCTTGTTTCAGTCCTCTTCTCTATTCAAACCTATCAGAGCTTTCTTCCCCTACTTTCACATGGCTTACACTTCCTTAGTAAATCTTCTTTACTCTGTCTATTGTCTTCCTTGTTACCCCTTTGTTCTTCAGTGTGATTCATACCTTATTTCTGTGTACACTATCATATGCCTTTTCAATGTCCAAGAAAGCCATTTGTCTTTCCCATACTCATACTGGTGCACTTGTAAATGCCTTACTGCAAATTTGAGGTCTCTTGTGGATCACCTTGGTCTGAAGCCACGGAGCTTTGATACATCTGAAGAGTATCATATATATATATAAGTTTAAAATAATAATAATAATAATATTTCCATGTTTTAAAATATTTCCCTATCAGTGTGTCTGATATGTACATTTTTTTAATGATGTCGCTTATAACACTTATTCCTCTAAGGAATCAAAACAAACAGCAATTTAATTTTCAGTTATAAATTGAAGTTAGATTGTTAAGAATAAAGTAAAAGACACAATACCTAATAAAGTTTAAAAGAAGTAATTTTTGTACATGCTTGTTGGTACAAATTCTCTACGTGTAATATTTTGTTTGAAAATATGTACGATTGTATCAGCAGTTAAGATTTATAACGCACATGTTACATTAATCTCTTATCTTACTATTTAATGTAAAGAAAGATAATTTCATTATTATTTATTTTTGAATTTGAGTATTAGTGACAAGTTTCCCATCAATATGTTGTTTCTAGTAAAAGTCAGTTACGATTTTTGAAAGACGTCTCCAAACGTCACCTTTGAACTGTAAAAGGAAGTTTTTTTGACCGGTAAGAGACACATGCGGGAGCCGCTCTCGTATTTTTGGAAGAATTTGAAGGCCAAATATGTTAGGTTGTCATAATGGACACAAGATGCGTAGGTAAAAGTACCACGTTGGCAAAGCTTGAGAAGAGGCCGAAAATGATGCAATTTAATAATAAGAGGAAAATACAATTGTAAATTTTTCCCGCCTATTTCTTCTTTAAGTATAACATATTGCTAACAGACCTTGGTTAATACACCACATCAGTTTGAATCACAATGAACTCACACCGCATATTTTTTTATAATTCTAATTGCTTAGTAAAAACATTAACACCTAAGCCCACGCCCTGATGAGAATTAACTTTTTCTACTTATTGAAGCTAGGCATTAAAATTCAACAAACTTTAAGTTTTTCTTTGTGTGGCAAAATTTTGAAATCAGAAAATTTAATTATATTTTAAACTCGATCCAGGCACTAATAGGCATTATCAGTCAAATAAATAATTACAACAAGTCAAATAAAAATTAAAGTGAGATGCTACACCAATTCTTAATAGTTGTCAAAATTAAATATTAGTTTAGTTATGAAGAGTAACACAAATGTACAATGATTTTTTTTTTATTTCTCCAAAAGCCTCAGTGAATATAAATTACATTAATTTTGATAAATGTGTTTTATTTAAATAGGTTTTTTTGTCTTCATTTTATTGGTTACACAGTTGAGTGTTGCATACTGTTTTGAGTGTGAGAGTAAGATAAATGCCTTGTTACACATTGATATTGAGATCATAATGGTTCATGGCTCTTGTTTAAATACACACACACTACACCCAACACAAAGTTGAAAATTTTTGTTTCCCTTCTGTATGTGTTCTGTGCCTCGTGGGTGTATGGTCAATACTACATCTGCACTGACATCAGTCTCAGTATATAACCCATATCACATACAAGGGGGTAACACCACAGTACAGCTTTTTCCTCAATTTTACCTCTTCTCATTGATATCCTCTTTCATCCCTCGTGTCTTATTCTTAATCATTATACGCAATACACTCTTGTTACGTGTGCTGTCTTCTCTCATAATTTGTGTCCACTTTTCTAACCATTTTCTCTTTTCTTCTATTACTATTATTTTAGCTTCCTTCTGTTTTTCCTCATACTTCTCCCTTTTCTGATCTACACTCTGTTTGAACAAAATCCTAAAGGCTTGTTCTTACTCTTTACTGCTTCCTTCACCCTGTCATTCCTCCATGGTGTCGCCTTCACCTCATGGTTTTAACAGTCCTTTTGAAAACTGCTTCCACAGCTTCTAACAGCGCACTTCTAAATTTTTCCTTTTCTTACACTGCCATCTTTGCTTCATCAAAGGGTATCTTGCTTCTTACTATTTCCACTGAGAAGGTACATACGGTACTTCCAATTTTCTTTCGATATCAATGAAGTGACACATTAAAAATGTATTAAAGTGTCAAGATAAAAGTTGTAATAAAAACAACTTGTGAGAAATTAATTTTTATTAAGAACAAAGTGAACATATGGTGTCATCTTGGGGTTGTCCTATATTTGGGTAATACAACACTAGATAATTTTATTGTTACAATGTACCAGGAAATACCTAATAGGTGCTAACTGAAGTAATTTTGAATATGTGCTCGTAATTACTGCTATGTACAAAGCGTTTGAATTTATCATTCCACAAATAGCCCCCAGGTTTTCAACAACTAAATCAGAAATCACACAAATCTAGCCTGGCTTGTATGAACATACGTCTTGAATGGCAAGAAGGTAAAACCACAACGATTCATCACCAGAAGTAACAGCTGAAGTAAATGGCCTGCACTGACCTTCATGTCTTCCTCTTCGAAGAAGTGCAGAGACAAGGTACGCAAGTCATGAGCCTCAGGGTCATACTCGACAACACTCAGCTTGGCATCCCTGAAGCTGAGGAGGAGTGAGTCCCGCACAGAGCCCGCCAGGCTCACCGACTGCATCGACATCACGTTGCCAAACAGAGTGTACGTTGCCAGGCATTCTAGTTTCATCTTCGGAGGACGGTTGTCTGCAACAATTTCTTATACCTTCATACATCCATCAGCATTCAGGGAAAAGCAAAAGTATTAAACAGCCTTCCCCTCCTCTACAAAAATTCTAAGTTACAGTAAAAAAAAAAGTATTTGAATTCTGAACAACAGTGCAATGATCTGTAACAATTCAGCAGTCAATACAAAATAACATAAATAGAATACGAGGACAGAAACAAAATAATTGGCAACCACTACAAAATGAATGTCAAACAGCAATATTCAATTATAGAACTCCCAACTCTTCATGGACCTAGTATGGTAGAGAGTACCAGAAGTTCAACTCCTGCCATAGTATACTGAAGAGCCAAAAAAACTGGTAAACTTGCCTAATATTGTGTAGGGCCCCCGCAAGCACACAAAAGTGCTGCAAGACGACGTGGCATGGGCTCCTGCATGCCTGAAGGTATGCAGGAGGCATTTCACACCATGAATCCTGCAGAGCAGTCCACAAATCCATAGGAGTACGAGGCGGTGGAGATCTCTTCTGAACAGCACGTTGCAAGGCATCCCAGATATGCTCAATAATGTTCATGTCTGGTGATTTAGGAGGCCAATGGAAGTGTCTAAAGTCAGAAGAGTGTTCCTGGAGCCACTTGGTAGCAACTCTCGACGTGTGGAGTGTCGCATTGTCCTGCTGGAATTGTTCACATCCGTCAGAATGCACAATGAACATGAATGGGTGCAGGTGATCAGACAGGATGCTTACGTATCTGTCACCTGTCAGAGTAGTATCTAGACGTATCAGGGGTCCCATTTCACGGCAACTGCACACGCCCCATACCATGACAGAGCCTCCACCAGCTTCAACAGTCCCCTGTTGTCATGTAATGTCCATGGATTCATGAAGATGTCTCTATACCCGTACACATCCATCCGCCCGATACAATTAGAAACGAGACTCGTCAGACCAGGCAACGTGTTTCCAGCCATCAACAGTCCAATGGCCGTGTTGGCGGGTTCAAGCGGGGCGTAAAGCTTTGTGTCATGCAGCCAACAACGGTACACGAGTGAGCCTTCGGCTCCAAAACCCCATATCAATGATGGTCCGTTGAATAGTTCGCACGCTGGCACTTGTTAATGCCCCAGCATTGAAATCTGCGCCAATTTGAGAAAGGGTTGCACGTCTGTCACGTTTAATGACTCTCGTCAGTCGTCGTTTGTCCCGTTCGTTCACTATCTTTTTTCGGCCACGGCGATGTCGAAGATTTGATGTTTTACCGGATTCCCGATATTCACGGTACACTCGTGAAATGGTCGTATGCTAAAATCCAAATTTTATCGCTACCTCAGAGATGCAATATCCCATCTCTCGTGCGCCGACTATAACACCACGTTCAAACTCACTTAAATCTTGATAACCTGCCATTGTAGCAGCAGCAACTTTGCCAGACGCTTGTTGTCTTATATAGGCGCTGCTGACCGATTGCGTTACTCCGATTGGTTCCATACCTCTGTTATTTGCATACGCACACCTCTACCAGTTTTTTTGGCTCTCCAGTGTATATAACAGGGTATCGAGAATAGGGTAAAAATTAGCTGGTGCTTAAGAGGAATATGTACTAAAAAAAAAAAAATTCTGTGAATTCGTTGTTTGCGCAAATACTTGTATCTCTGTAAACAAATGCTCTGATAATACAAATTTTTGCCAAAAAAAGGTTTAAAAAAAAAAAACAGTCATGACACTTTTTTTTATTACTTTTATCATATCATTCATGGAGAAAAAAATTCATGAAAATGGTTAAATATTACATCTTTAAAGTTTGCCTATGCAGTTTCCTTAAGCACCAAGAGAAATGTATAACCATAAGGGCTTAGTCTGATCTGTGGGCTTTCATCTCGTGTAATAAAGTCCCCCTGTTACAGACCCAATTTGCTCAGTACAGCATCACGATGGAAACACGGCACACCTTGCGCGTAGGAGCGACGAGGCACTAGGGTCGCCCGTATCGCCTCCTAGCTTCTTGACTTGAACATGCAGCTACATACTCTTAACATCAAGGTCTTGAGCATTGCTGAAGGTGAAATGAAGTGAAGCTAGAGCAACAGTGGAATGCAAAAGACGGGGAAACCTGAGTGCCCAGAGAAAACCTTTCGACCAATGGCAACATATGCCACATCTCCCACATGCACAAATCAGTGTGACCACACTGAGAAATGAACCCAGTTCATCTTGGTTGGAGGCGAGTAGTCCGACCACTACTCCACCACGGACTTTGAGAATAGCAAAAAGCTAAAATCCCTCAACCTGGTACCAGGCTAGCCTGAATAATATTATATTCAAAAAATTATCAGGTGAAATACATGTCCAAGGTTGTTAAAGCACCCTCAGAGCAAAACATTCCCGGTTTGGATTTCAGGGAAACCAATAATTTGCATAATTTTTTACATCAAATTTAGGTTAGTGTAGCATGTAAAACAATGCATAAAGTGTAAACACTGAAAAGCAATAATTTAAAAAAAATTGTTGGAATATTTAAAACTACAAACTTAATACATAACAACTACAAACAAAACAATATCGAAATGCCTTTACTCCCCATAAGTAAAGGCAAGAATAATATTATAGTTACTTTTCATTTATATTTTCCAGTACAAAATTTGTTGAGTGATATATTCTTTTAAATGATTGTCAAAATGTAAAGTAGTATCACTGCAGTGTTTGGTGTAGCTATATGCAATATCATTGCTATTTTTTACACCATATTGTCATTCAACATACTCTGCCGTAGCACAAATAATATTCACAAGAATTAATTAAAACTTATATATTTTCTAATAATTATACACCAAAACTCTACACGGCCCCCTCTGAGCAATCATACACGACATTAAAATTATGCAAAAGCATTACAATAAAAAATTACTTCTTGATTTACATAAAATTGATAAAATGATAACAAAACTTGATTAATGCACCTTGCATAAACTTTAAATTAAAACATTATTAAATGCCAAGATGATTAAAACAATTGTTAGAAAACTGACTAGATATGATTACTTGAGCAACTAGAAAGGAGGGCAGCTATTCAAGCCCAGTAAAGCCTCCGTTACATAAAAAAGGAAAATATTAAAATTATTATTAAAAGGATTAAGATTTTGGCGGAGGCAGTCAAACGACCCGTCAAAGCTCCAACTGAATAGAAATGTTGTTGATTAAACACGTTTAAAAACATATACAAGACAGCCCAACGCAAGAGTCGTGGACACCAAAATTACTTAAAAAGGGTTCTCTTGGGCAGCGAACAAGACAATACACAACACATTAAAATAGGGAGACACAGAAACACAAAGTTTTAGTCTAAAACCGAGACAGAATTTAGACGGGCAACCGAAACCACAATTTTGAAAAACCTCTAACATTACTAGACAAACACAACTATTCCACACAAACAATAAAACATTTAAAAACAGCCCAACTAAAACACAAAAATTTGTCCACGACTCACCGTTAATCACGCCCTAATGTTTGGCGGCTCAGGCAAAAACACTAAATTAAAATGAGCACCATCACTGCTTCGACGTTCTACAGGACGACAAGTGCGGCGGTTAAACCATGTGGAGAATTCTTGCAGGCGACACGGTCAGGCGACAGCAGGGCGTAGAATAGGAAGAGCTCGAGCAGTGCAACTGCTTAAATAAACTATCGGAATCATATAAAAAATTATGATGCATGAGCGGAAAAGAAATCGAGGGAAAGAGAATAGGGGATCAGGGAAGGAAAGAGGAGGATCCCAGCCGAGCAAAGAGTATACCACCGCGTCGAGTCGAAAGNGAAAAGAGTAGGGGATCAGGGAAGGAAAGAGGAGGATCCCAGCCGAGCAAAGAGTATACCACCGCGTCGAGTCGAAAGCAGAGAAAACATCTTGCGCAACGAGCACTAACATCGCAACAGCATGATTTTATAGACATTGTCAATTAAAGAAAATGTATAAAATGTATTAAATGTTTGGGTACACAATCAAAACTAAAATACTATTTTATATATATATTTTTTTTAACTAGTAACAATTTGGTCTATAAAAAAATTAGATTACAGATATAAAATAATGTGTTGCNCAGGTACACAATCAAAACTAAAATACTATTTTATATATATATATATATTTTTTTTAACTAGTAACAATTTGGTCTATAAAAAAATTAGATTACAGATATAAAATAATGTGTTGCATTTTTTAAATCTTTGGTAAGGAATATCTGAGAGCAAGTTGTTTCTTGTCAAATTGAATGAATGGCCATCCTCAGGACAAAAGTTGTCTATTAAAATATTTTTATATAAGACATAAAATATCAAAAAATTTTATTTTTAATCGCCTATCCTAATTTTTATAAATAAAGGCTTACAATGATCAGTTTAGGATGACTAATTTTTTAATTCTTACAGATTTAGTCTGAAGTAATAATACAACTTTTACATGACTGCAACATCCAAACAATAAAATCGTTGAACTAAAATTGAACAAAAAAAAAATGCAAAGTAAGTTGAACACATATAGGAGTCTGGTGCAATTGTAATAAGATTTCTAAGAACATACATTACTCGAGAAAGTGTTTACAGATATAAACAATACAGGAATCACAGTTTAAATTACTGTCACTAATTATACCTAGTACTTTTGTCTGTTTCGTACATAGTTATCGCCATCAAAATTATATTTACTTAAACTACAGAATTACATTAATTTATAATACCATACCAAAATGTAGGTGCTATAGCAGAAGGATGTATCAAACTAGTTATAAAGCTTTTCTTACCATACAACCACAAATTGTATAAGCTTCACATCAAAGTACTGCACTACTTACCTTTAAACTTCTCCCTCCTATTTGGGTCTACGTCTGGCATCAGCCTGAATACTCTGATGACATTTGCACCAGCGACCACAAGTGAGTTTTCTGCCCGGTTGAAAAAATTGCATGTGATGGCATGTTCCACTCCTGTCGCGGGGTGTGTTTGCTTGCAGATAGAGTACATTTCTAATACTAAATGAAACTACCTGAAAAAAGAAAAAAATTAGCACGTCAATAAAGTTAACAAGTCGAGCAAACAGGTAAACTTGTAAAATTGCTAACAAAGTGCCTATTTCACAATACATAAATAAAGTACGTATATACAGTTTGGCTGCCATAAGACCTTTGACTGAGCAAGACGGTGAGGCTACAGAGTACCAAGACCACAGAGGCAAAACGGCCATTAATTCCGCAGGTTCAAGATGCACGCAACAGCAGAATGGCATCACTGGCCAGCAACGTATCGGAATGCCCGGCAAAGCCTGGCAACTTACTTGCCGGACAGCAGCCTAGCCAATAGGGAACTAGGGAACGGTATGCAGCACACAGTTGCCGATCAGACACAAGGCCCGTTCCCAACGCCTCGCACAGCCACATCAGAGGAACCACCATGCCGTTTCGCCTCCATATATTTATCTACCCTGTGGTGGTGCTGTGGTGACACAATGGACTCATATTCGGAAGGACCTGGGTTTGATTCCAGCTTTGCCCACCAAGATTACAGTTTTCCATGGTTTTCCAAAATCACTCCTGACAAATTCCAATAAGTTCCTTAATCAGGCCACAGCCAATTTCTTTTGCACTCCCCTGGCTGTCCAAGCCACTGGTTTTGTCTCTACTGACCCCACTGTAGATAAGACATTTAAATAAAAACATAATATAGCAACAGACATTTGAAAATCAAGTTAGCATTTTGGACTTATTTGGACTCTCAAGAAGGTTGTAAGTGATGGCACCTCAACATTGTTATGGACTCTGAATCGATTGGATGAGGAAATTCATTGGTACATACTGAAGTAACACTGTGCTCATAAATAGTGAAAATGGATCTCTCTTTCTGCAAGTTCCTTCCTTCTCTTAATTCAAGGGTAAAGAGATAACTGTAATCCCCAAGTGTAGACATAATTTAAATTCAAAAGTTATATCACCTTCATAGAGCCGGTGGCATGTCTATAATTTTCCTATTCATTACCCTACATTATTCACAGGAAATCTTATTTGCTGTCATGGCCACGGGAGAGAGATCTAGGCAACCCTTAGTAGCTAAAGCTTTATCACTGATGGTGATGAAATGAGGTAAGGATGGAGCAGCAGCAGAATGTAATGGGATGGGGGACCAGGAATGTGTTGAGTAAACTCACTTGTCAACAACAATGTCAACCCCAACACAAGTAGTTTTCATCAACACTTCCCTCTTACAGCACAGAATATTATTTGATTTCTTCTGCCTCACTTTCCTCTCATCCTATCTTGTGGCATGGAGGGTTCCAATGGCTGGAGGTGTTTTGTGTGTCTGAGGCCTAAAATTGTAGGATGGCTACGGGCAGCCCAGGTACTCTCATCACATATTCATTTTCACTTTATTGTCATATTCAGCATACATAATGTTATAGACATTGACTAAGCCACTTTGCCTTTGTGCGCAAGGCATTGAACTGCCGTGCAGTGTTTAAATCGGCAACTCACCTCTTGAGACTCCCGGCGGTGACTAGGGTTGCCAGACGTACATATTTACCCAGAAAAATTCCGATTTTACTAATTTTGTTCCGCGTACTGTTCTCGACGGTAACAGTATGCTCAATGTTCCGATCCTTAGTGACGGTAGCATCTTTTGAAGAAATACGTATTTTTTTCAAAGCACACTTTCGGCATTCAAAAAATTTGATTTTTACAGTCCCAAAAAAACAGACGTGAAAATGTATTTTTATGTACAAAAATATAATCTACAACAAGTATTTCCAAAATTAAATAAAAGTAGTGCAATTTTGCCCTGTTTAGTACACATATTAGCATGAAAGTCTGGTTTATTAAATGTGCCTCTGTTGGAAATGTACAAGACCTTAGCTGATTAGGATGAGTCGAAAAAGCAATATTGCCAACACATGTACTGATTTTCCTTTCTGACCAATCTGACAACCGTAGTGGTGAAGACACTTGTGATTCTCCTTAAATCCTAGGTTAGTCCTGGGACAAATTATATGTGATAAGCTACAGCGGAACCCCATACAATCAAAATCTAACATGTTTGTAGTCGTATGATGTTAATAAAATAGTTCATTAAGGTAGAAACAAGTGGCAAAATAATAACTGCCACAAGAATGGTACCTTTTTCTGCAGCAGGCAATTTTAATTTGAAAATCTATTTATATTAACAAAAAGTTTTTACTTAACTTGCTGTCTTTTCCAAAAAATTGGGGTAAAAATAATTACTCTGAATAAGTTGTAATGTTATAAACTAGGCCTATTTCAACAAGTCACGCATTGTTTTGAGTTTTGATAGCAAATGCAATAAATAATGATTCTGTCTGTGAATAACATGAGTCTGATTGTGGCCATAGGTGAGACCACAAATGCTTTGTGATCATTCCACTTCCCTTGATCGCAATACTTTATAAAACCTAATACTGTTTCTTTACATGTATGAAAATCAAGACTAGCAGATACACCGTCACATATGTCAACCCTACAGATTCTGCCTAAAAATTTGATTGAAGACGTTAATTTGGGAAACCATAATTTTAATTTGTGCACAACCATATTTAAATTTTTTAATCTGCAGCAACCTAGTAAATGTAACATTCCTATCCGCAGTGCACTTGTGAACACGGTCACTATTAATTACAGTAACTTTCCTAAAAGTAATCACAAAAATTTAACACTAATATTTTTTTGGGAGTTGTACATAATTTACTGCACTACTCTTGAATAGATGTATTAGCCACTTCAGTGCAATTCTATTGCTAAAGACACAACAGCACGACAAATATGAGACAACATTAGCGTGTGATGAAACTTCACGAGATGTTTTACTCGGTGGTCACAATACCCCGACAATAGCTGTCTGATAAGTGTTGCGTGTGGATGTTGGAAGATCTTAAAAATGGCAAGTCACTCAGATAACATCAGATAATAATTTTTTTACTAGGCATTTTAAGTGCCCTCAAACAGAGACAGGGCCTTAGTACAGGAGCATTAGACAGTGAGGAATGTGGAAGGAATTAGCCAGGTTCTGTAAGACACAAAAAATCACAATAAAGTGAATGATTCTTCGCTTTTCACAAAATTGTAACTGCATTCAAAAACAACATTTAAAAATAAACCAACAGATGACCATATCATGATAGTTTGTTTATTATTTAGTACAAACAAAAAATATGCAAAACTTTTTTTATTATGCCGTACTTCCAGTTTTTGTGCACCCACCTACCTAGGTAGCAAACTTTTCAATAAATTACAACTTCAAGAAATTTGCTTCTCTAACTAAAAACTCTTGAAAAAAATAGCTGAAAGAATTTTTTATTGAATGTGCATTTTATAGTGTAGATGAATATCTGAACTACAAAAATTAATAAATTACTCTATAACGTTTCATTCTACAGATTTCTTGTTCCGGTTTTCTTCTCTTTCAGTAAAACAATGACGCACTTCAGCATGCTGGAAGTAGATTAGTCACAGCACGAAGAAGAGATATGACGTGCGTTTATGTGCAATGAGACACAAATATATGTGCTTAATATGTCCAGTACGTAAACTTTGTATACTGTAATTTGACTTGTCCAATATCTATGTACCGCTACAAACAGAAAAAAGATCTTATGGATGCAATAAAACAAACAAAAAGCGTCAATCTGGTGGGGCAGAGATTCTTCCAAGCTGACATAGCTTCTTAATGGTTGCCATACATTTTCTGTGTCTGGCTGCGATATTGTGCTCATTGTACTACTACATAGATTTATGAAACCTGATAAGTTTCACACAGACAGCTATACACTACTATCTGATTTGTTCATTTGCATGTAATTAGTGGTTTGTTAACAAATAAGCATCTAGCCAATAGCTGTACCGGGGGAGAGGTACATACAGTTTCGGAGGTTCTGGAGGCGGACGGAAAGGTGACGGGCAGTCCGTGATGGTGAGAACTGCGAGGGAGCGGAATACGTTACGAGAGGAGTTGGTGATCGTTAAGGTGTTTTGGAATTTAAGAAGGGACAGAAGAGTGAAAAGGGATGAGGGAAAGAAGTGCTTGCCACCGGGTGATAGCCCAAATACAAGTAGGAGTTATTGTCATTATTAATATTTTATTATTGTTAAAATAGATCATTGTGTTCTGGTTCAATAATTTTGTAACTAAGCAAGTGATTTTAGTAGGGATTTGAGAATTTTAAGTTTTGTTTTTGGTGTGAATATTTGTAAAACTAGTAACAATGTGTAAAAATTCCATTACAGAAATTTAATTTTAGTTTTAGCTCATTATTACACTTTATACTACATTATATAGTTTTTCTCGAGTGTAATTTGTGTTAATAGTGATGAAAACATTGTTCAAAGTTATCTGAATTGAAGAATACTCTAGTGGAATGACAGATAAGTTTGATAATTACTCATAAATGATAAAACATGTTTGTTTGCTGAGATGAAAAATGTTACATGGTGCATTGAAACTCCAAAGAGAAACTACCACTTGTTTATTAATTGTGGACTGTCAGTAACATGATAATTTGTAGGTTATAGTAATCTGGAAAGAACAGCGATTCATGCACCAAAAACATGCCTACGATTCGAGTACTTCCATTGGCTCCTAAAATTCCATTGCCTTTCAAAATGTATATTCAAGAATTATTTCTCCCACCAAAATGTATAAAAATTCTAGGTTATTCCTTATACAGGTTACATTTGGTCATCATAATTGCAGTGCAGTGATTAAAAATTATAATATAACGAAAATAATTACTCAATATTAGTAAACCTAAGATGGTTTTATTTCAGTTTGTATTGTAGCTTCCAAAATTAGAAATCACACGACCGGGATATAAGTTTATTTATTTTAAAAAATCTTAATCATTATTACAAAGAAAACGACCAATTATGAAACATGAAGATTATTACTACAGTATGTAACTACCTTACAAAATCTGTAACATCAACTTTATTTTTCAAATAAATACAATTACAACTAACACGCCACTCACTACAAGCTAGGTCTTTTTTTTAAATAAACAATGGACATGTTCCTAAATTTGAAGCAATACAGATAAAAAAAAGGCACATTTCATCGTATATCATGTTCCAGTTTTTCTCGTTATTTTCTTTTGTTTCAGTACCACAATTATGCTCTATAACATATCGGAAAAATATTAGTCTCATTCCAGTCGTACACATNGGCACATTTCATCGTATATCATGTTCCAGTTTTTCTCGTTCTTTTCTTTTGTTTCAGTACCACAATTATGCTCTATAACATATCGGAAAAATATTAGTCTCATTCCAGTCGTACACATGGGATGAGCAATAGATAGAAGAAGCAAGAGAATATAAGTATCTAAGGATTGTATTGCGGGGAGATATAAGACAGAAAAAAAACAGGAGAGAGAGTGGATGCAAAGGTAAGAAGGACTTTGGGTAAAGTTGGGAAGGGTGCTGAAGGAAATCAGCGATGAGATGAAGGAGAAGGCATATGGCACAATGATACGGCCTATGTTAGAATATGTGGCAGCAGAATGGAACCCGTACGTGGAGGTGGAGGTGCGAGAGCTAGAGAAAGTGCAAATAAGGAGAGCAAGATGAGTGAAGGGTAGGCAGAGAAGACAGGGGCAGGTAGGTAAGGACGAAGGAAACTATAGGCCATCAATTATGATGAAAGAAATGGGGTGGAGCTCATTGAATGTCAGGAGGAGAGTTGAAAGGCTGGTCAGGACAAACAGGATGGAGAATGTAGAGGGAGGTTGAGGAAGTTTACCCAGCTAAGTAAGGGGGTGTTTAGAGGGAGAGTTAACAAGATTGAGAAGATTCAGAGGGTGTGGAAGAGAACGGAGCGGGGTAGGCAGTCTCTATGCTTGTGAGGTATGTGAGGGAGTGGAATGTGTTGCAGGAGGAATTAATTGGTATCTGAGAGGGGGGTTACAAAGTTCAGGAAGTATGTGTAAGAGGAGTTTGGTCAGGCAGAGGAGAGGTGAGAGAGCTCGTCACCGGACGGTTGCCTAATTGTGGGTGTGGGTTATTATTATTATTAAATATTTTTCGAACAGATTGACTTCATATTAATACTATTACACTCAAAATCTGAAGTTTTCATCGCCCCTTTATAAAATTCGACGTCCGATTTATTCTTGTATATAATGGAACGCAAGAAAATTACGAGTTGTGGAGTGTTTACTTTTTTTTAAAAAAAAGTTCGAAAATTCATTGGTTGATGTTATAGTGCATATCCACCGAACTACCAAATTTTCAAGCCGATTGAACTGATGGATCAATCGGTACAACTGGACTCAACTGAAAGGGTAATTTTCGAATGTCCAGTGTACATCGGTGGATGCACTATGAATTTTCTAATACGCTGTTTAAGAAGAAAATATATTGTGTGTGTACACACAATCTGATATATATATATATATATATATATATATATATAGTGTGTGCATGTGAATACTATGTTTAGTGTATAAACTTTGTATAATGTAATCTGGCTTGTCAAATTTCTTTGTACAGCTATGTATTGAAAAAATGTATAAAGGATGAATAAACAAATGCCCTTACAATTAAACATGTATAAAACAGGTTCGGCACTCGGTCTGCCAATAACCGAAGCTGATGAAAAAAAAGTGAGAGCAATGGACAATGTAATTGGATCCTTGATGTGCTCTACTCTGGATAAAATCTCAATAATGGACCAAACCTTAGTACTAAAAGTGTAAAATGTTCCATTATATTACATGTATATGACAGTGAAGGTGAATTACAGCCTAAAGTGAAGGCGTCGAGAGGGATCATGCAGAGCGACACTCCTGTGCTAAAGTTGACTAGTGGAATTGCTTTGGCATTTGCAAAACCTTGCCGAAGCCGCTATCAAAATATGTGCCAATTGTTTGGAACCCTCTTGAGACTAAACAAAAAAACACGAAATATCCTTACACTGCAAATATTGACATTGGTGAGAAATTATGTATGATTTTATGATTCCGCATGTACATCACTACACTAAAATATTTAATTAATGAAAGTGAGACCAGTTTAGGCAGTCAGTTGTGAAGAAAGAAATACATAAAGACACTTTGGCATTACTTAGTACAATGATAACATGTAATTAAACTTGGCTATTACTTGTTTGGAGAATTTCGCCGATGGTCGAGTCCAAGTGTCCCAATCCAGGTGTTGTAGGAGTTTATCCTCCCAAAAGGGGTGTGGTAGTAGCTATGCTCTAGTTGCAATTTTAAATATAAAAATGCTACAATTTTTATATGTGGGGTCGGAAGCCCTGACAGACTGCACTAGATTTTATTTTACAAGTTTTTCAGGTTTCATGGGTACCGTAGCCCAGGCGATATTGTATGATCGGGAGAGATAATGGCCATCGCTACGTGAACTGCCACTATGTTCGCTCCAATGTATGACAAATCTGACAGCTATGGTATTCGGGGGGACTCCGTGCTGGAATGCTTGTTATTCGGCATCGAGAGTTGCTTCTTGAAGTGAATAAAGCAAGACTGTCACTTGAGTCATGTAGTCCATAACGACGAGGTGGGTGTATTCCGTCCTCGCTGGCACTTCTTACCACGCCCTTTGGTTGAGTATTCGACTTGGCACAGTGTTAGCCACGTTGAGCTGTCAACTGCAGAGGCACCACCAGTCTCGAAGGCACTCATGAAGGCTTGGTTCATAGCAGTATTTTATAAAAAGGCTTGTCTTTGGAAAAATTAGATGTAAAAAAATTATTTTATCATAGTTGAAAATGTGACTTAAAGAGTTGATTTGCTTTGGGCATGTGAATGTCGTGTATATGTGCAGAAGGCGAATAAACGGTCTACCTCATCTTCGGTCTATGGTTTGATGTCCCCCTACAGATATTTTGATGGTTTAAATCAAGGAAATGTAAGGCAATTGTTCGTCTTCTACGCACATGTCCAGCATTGACTTACCACAAAACAGCACATTTGTCAAAATCATAAGCTGCTAACGCAGGATGGCTTCATACACTCAAGAAAATCTGCAATGCAGTGCACCCAACTTCATCGCATCAACACGCACTGTGCGTAAAAGAGCACAGAGTCTGCATGCGGTGTAGTAAAAGTGCGGTCAAGGCAGTGGTAAAATCACCCCACTCCTCTACAATGAAAATTGCGTGGTGTGAGGAATGTAAGAGCTTAAAAGTTGGTCGAACAAAAGTTGCAGGGCAAGTAAAAGCCAATTAATTTTAATTTCAAAGAGATGCAGCGATGCATACAAAATGCAAGAAATGCCCCCATAGTATTTTAAAATTTTATTATTGGTTATGTGAGTTCCTTGTGTACACCTCATGAGGTTACCTTCATTTCACACTACCATTTGAATATTATTTTGACATGGTCAAGCAATAGCTGGGAGATATACACATCCCTAGTTGGGAAAGCCAACTTGATGCGTGGTGTTACCAGAGCTGATGATGTAGGAAACATGTGCCCGGCACCACAGCTCTGCTGTGAGCTGATGAAATGAGGGTCATTTCGGTCGTCAGCCTAGGGGACTCTGGTTAACACTCCATCACATACGATGTATAGGCTGTAGAACACCTCGCACACCTTCATTAAATTACAAATGAAACACTTACGATGCTTGTGGAGTTATTTATTCCTTGCTACTCCTTAATGAACACATACAACTTTAGTACAAAATGTGGCCATAACAGCCCGGAAATGGCGAACACGTGGCTTTATAATGTGAAACGCGATTGCGTTAAAACTCTCCTATTGCTGTCCCCTCGGCGCTATAACAAATAAAATAAATGATCCGGTTCATGATGTGAAGTCTATTGCAGTGAATATGAGTTCAGCTTAGGATGTCGGCACCGAGGGCCTTTGCGGAGCGAGAGACTTACACTTCTTGGTGTGTTCAAGTGCCGNAAGTGCTGAAGAGAACTGGGGGGAAGCATGTGCCAGCTTCCGCTACCTGAGCGCAGCCGACGCCAAGCAGCGAAACGATGAAGCACAATATACACTAAAAAATATATATTATGAGATGGAAGTGATATGAATTAATTTAACCTAAGACAACATAATTGTTCCTTATACAAATACACAATAAAAATGAATATTTAATCCTAAATGTTTCCATTGTACCAGCCACAGTATTGCCAAGTGTAGAATGTCAAATGTCCCTGGCTGTGGCTGTGTTGACTGTCTTTCATGATGACAATTATGATATTAATTAAATACACTGATACAATTAATAACACTGAATAAATACCCTGATGCAATTATGAACATTAATGCAATTAATAACACTGATGCAATAATATACCTTGATTAAATACACTGATGCTATTTTGAACACTGCTGCAATTATGAACACNATGCAATAATATACCCTGATTAAATACACTGATGCTATTATGAACACTGCTGCAATTATGAACACTGATGCAATTATAAACACTCTCACTCATGCCCACAAGCCCATCAGTGTAGTGTGTCTGGTGTAGTGGACACGATTGCGGCAGTCAGAGTGGGCATAAAGGAGCTCGTGAGCGCATGGTTCACGTCAGTTGCAATTGAATAAGTAGTACATTTTATTGTTATATTTTTTTAGATGTATTATTACAAGACCAAGTATGTGTGTTCTTCATCAATGTAGCATGTAAAGAGTTCCGGTGCACAGCTTGCATCCAAACAATGGCTCCTCATGCCCGCCATAGGAGTCATTGTCCAGTAGTCAGTAAGGTCAGGATGCATCGTGTCGTGCACCATGTGCATTGGCGTCTTCGCACCATTCATGTAATTTACAATAGTCTTAGTAGATTACCGGGACTGTTTGATTTTTCGCACTAAGAGAGGCCACCCCTATTTCCGTGGGATAAGCATCGCCCAGAGATGCTTAATATTCACCTAATTATTCACCACTCTTTCCCAGTTATTTCAACAGTTTAGCCCAACTAGTGCATGCACGGCCAGAGTCTGCATATACTTCACTTTGTAGTGAATGTAGTGTACTATGTATCTCCTACAACCCGTAATGAAATACGACTTTACAGCCACCTTAGTATGTAGAACTAATCTAATTCAGTGCTCATCGTATTTTAAAGCATGTGGGTCAGCCTTAATATGCTCACTTCGACAAGACATAAGTACTAGGCACGAGAATGTCTGCCTTCTTCAGCACCATCGGGTCCATTTTAAAACAATGAAACCACCGAGGGAATGACATATGTATGGGCGGTCGGCCACACGACCCTGAGAGTACCAACAACCTCACCACGACGACGACTGCCGATGGTGTCTGGCACCTAGTAGGGTAACCTTCCAAAAAATCATTCCTTCACAGCCGTCGCACCAGGATTACCATGTATTCGAAAATCCACTGATGCAGCCACCAATGTACACCGGACATTCGAAATATACTGTTTCTATTGAAACATGTTAAACTAATTGATCCACCAGTTCAACTGGCCTGATAATTTGATGGTTATGGTGGATATGCACCAAAACAACAAGTAAATTTTAAAAAGCATCCTTTGGAAAAAATATAGTAAACTTAATATCTTCCTATCTTTCAAGCGATCCAAAATATACAAAGGTATTTCGATAGTCGAATTTTTACAACTGAGCAATGAAAACTTTATAAATTTTGTGTAATTGCATTAATCTCTGTTTGAAAGCAGATAGAAATACTGCTGAGAAGTCAACTCATTTGCGAAACATGTCTAAACCAGTGTACATCGGTGGTTTATTCACAGGTGAATAGTCGATAGATTTTCGAATGCACAGCTGGTCCACAGTGATAACTGTAGTTGTTTATATCTTAATTTTCTTAAGGCAAATCCGTTTATATGTATATGGCACGGAGGGGGTCCCAGGGATGATGTAGGGAGTCCCTGGTGAACTTGTACAGCCTCATTACTCAATTTACATGAGTTAATTGAGGGTCGTGTGGTGGATGGCCCATGGGTCCTAGAATCTTCCAAAGGTCTGCGATGCTTTTAGATGTAGAAGGTACAAGTAATCGAGTATGCCTATCTTGTTTTCACCATTATGTTTTTGAGGTTGTGAATTACCTCGTACACTTTTGTATACACTTTGATCGTGCTGCAACTGGGCGCAGTGCCCTAACTATGATTTGAGATGTATGTATACTCGCTCTTACTAATTTGGATTGCAGTTTGAATAAATCACACTTGAAAAAAATTATGTATTTAAGTCCTTGTCTTTAGAAAATTGAGATATAAATTAAACACATTCATCTGTGTTGACAATGTGACTTACACGTTTGTGTTCCTTTCCTTTATGGTAGGTCAATGTTGGGTACGTTCGCTGAGGACGAATAAGGAGTATAACTCATATTTTGTCTATGATTAATTCTTAACATTTTGGGTAGCATAATCGAGATCTATAGATCGTAAAGATCAATGGTTTTAGTTAGGACACAAGCATTTTTCGCTACTACTTTAGCACTTGTGTTTGAATGTTCCTCTAAAGTCTATGTTAAGAAACAAAATAATTGCAATAATCATAATTCACACAATATAAAATAACTACTTAACATAGTTAAGTCTTTAGCTTTTATTATTCATGCAGTTTATAATTTCTTATTAGAAATATTTTATTTTACTTACTGCACACCTGGCACCTTAAAGTTTGCCTATCAAAAATCTCTCATAAAAAACTTGTTTGTTTTAAAAACCTTGTAATTTTAGCATGGTGTTTAAAAGTTTTTACACTTCCTCTAAACAATTTGTCCGTGGGTAATTTTTGGAATGCTGCGCAGCTTGCGGGGTGTCTCTATCACATTCTCTCTTCGTTTCCCGAGGATAGTATTTTTGGGATCCCGTCTAGTGTTTTCTTCTTCTTTTTTGTTGATATTACTTTTTATTTTACTCCAATTTTGTCTCTCTTCAATTTTGGTTTATGGCCGTGGGATTTTATTTGCTATATTCCCACAAAAAAAACTCTAGTTGGATAGTAACGACCATACTAACTTTTCTTTGGCGAAGGCGAACTTGTGGCTGAGATCGTTCTGTGCCGGCAATGGCGGCATCGTGTCGGGAATATTAGTCTTGGTAAATGATTATTTTTAAAGTACATTATTGTTCTGGTTATGCTGCCCTTAGGAAATTTGTCTAAAATAGCTATTGGCTGGTATGTAAAAATAATGTGCTATGCTTTTTGAATTGCTAATATTGCACGTGTTTGGGAAAAAACAATAATAATTCTATACTTGCTATTGTGCGGCAGCCCGGTGGTGAGTTAATCCGTCCCTCTCCTCGCTTCTTTTCATGCCTTTTCTAGCATCTTTCATTGTTACTATCTCTTCCCGCATTAAATTCTACTCCCTTACCGATCTCACAAACATGGATTGCCTACCCTGCTCTGTTCTTCCCACACCCAAGCAACAAACCAACTTGCTCAATCCTCCCCCAGTATTCACCATTCTGTATAACCTAACCGGCTTCTCCACATTTCTGTTCTTCAATGAAATCTAGCTCATCTCCATCATTACTAATGGTTGAAAGTTCTCTTCTTCATCCTGCCCCACTCTTCTCCACCTGCCCTTCACCCATCTAGCTGCCCGTCTTTTCATATTTTCTAGCTCCCTCACCTCCATATACGGATCCCATTCCTCTGCTGCGTATTCCAATATAGGTCGTACCATCACGCCATTACTATTTTCCTTAACCTCACTAGTACCCTCCTCAGCATTCCCAAAGCTCTTATGCCCTTCACAACCACTCATTTTACCTGCTTTTCCCACCCAAGATATTTATATTCTGGTACTTCCTCTATTTCCTATCCTTCCCATTTGTAAATGTACCTGCTCTCTGC
This sequence comes from Clitarchus hookeri, assembly GCA_002778355.1. Lineage (NCBI taxonomy): Eukaryota > Metazoa > Arthropoda > Insecta > Phasmatodea > Phasmatidae > Clitarchus > Clitarchus hookeri. The sequence continues at coordinate 163,372 of NQII01004553.1, forward strand.
CCTTTTTCTCCTAAATCTCACTATCTTAGCTTAGTCTTTCGGACATTGATTTCCATCTTATTCTTCTCAGTCCTTGACCGTAACCAAATAATGTGATCCTGCGAGTTGCTCCCCCACTCACCTCGGCATACAACACACACTCGTCAGCAAACAACCTTATTTTCCCATCCACCCCCATTCCCATGTCATGTACCATTATGGTAAACAACAAGAGGCCAAGCACACTTCCCTGTGGCATGCAGGGATGTACACCATTCTAAGAGTAGGATGTGCTGTTTTTAAATCGTGCATTGGGTAATTATCTAGTTTAGGGGCTTTTCTGAAAAACACAATAAAAATTTAAAATTATGATATATTTCTACTCTACTAATGATGCAGAACACGAATATACTAGGGGCATTAACGTCCGACTAATTTCGTAATATGTGCCCACCTAACCTAACAAAACCTAACCCCACGATGGGCGAATCACTATTTTACATTTTTAAACTAACCTAGGATTGTTGGGTTTTACACTAACCTATGATGTTAGGGTTTTAAACTAACCTAGGATAGTAGGGTTTTACACTAACCTAGGATGTTTGGGTTTTATACTAACCTAGGATGTTTGGGTTTTACACTAACCTAGGATGTTTGGGTTTTACACTAAAATACGAATGTAGGATTGCAGGGATTTAAAGGAACCGTAAAACACACCAAAAGAATGTAAATTGACTCACCTAGGTAGGGGGCTGGTATAATTCCTCTGACGTTAATAGACACAAACAAACATATTTCGCAAGTTTTTTTTAATATGTTCTACTTATTTTAACACTACGGCCGCTTCAATATCAACTAGGTAAGCTATGCTGAATTCATTAAAACAACTTTTGTTGGCATAAAACGTTTCGTTCATAAACGTAAACAAACTGTCAGAAACAGTCATCTCACAAACTTGTACAATTTTTTAAAATATGTTTACTTATTTTAAAGCGATGCCCCTAGTATATTCGTGTTCTGCATCATTAGTAGAGTAGAAATATATCATAATTTTAAATTTTTATTGTGTTTTTCAGAAAAGCCCCTAAACTAGATAATTACCGTGCATTGTTAATTTGAGATGCAGTGGGTGTGCTTTGCTGTTAATTATACACGGATTAACGAAGACGACAAAATTTCCAAGATCATAGCGAGGCGAGATTCTCTTGTGTGTCATGTTTAAAGTTAGGGCCCAGGGAATACCGGTTANTTTATTGTGTTTTTCAGAAAAGCCCCTAAACTAGATAATTACCGTGCATTGTTAATTTGAGATGCAGTGGGTGTGTTTTGCTGTTAATTATACACGGATTAACGAAGACGACGAAATTTCCAAGATCATAGCGAGGCGAGATTCTCTTGTGTGTCATGTTTAAAGTTAGGGCCCAGGGAATACCGGTTAGTTGCCTCGTGGTTTTTTTTACGTTGACCACGGATACCCAGGACTTGTGCCGCCCATTACTTTCTCTTCTGTGCATGCCACGTATTTGCAAAGTAGTTCCTACATATCTCACTAAATAAAAAGTATACATAATGGCAATTATGTTTTTATGTCACATAATAATAGGTAATTATTCAGAGTAGCTGCTTTTTTGTAATAAAAAAAAATGCGGAAAGTGGTATATTTCCACACTACATATTACACAGTACACAAATTTACTAGGAGCATTAACGTATTACAAATACAAAGCACAAATACTTTAGTGGGGAGGACTATGAGGAACAGGGAAATTGTGGAGTAAAATCACTAAAAATACAAGAAAACCTCAATTTAACATTAACATTTGCCCAATAAATTTTGTAATACGTGCCCACCTAACCTAGCTTAACCTAACCCAGCAATGAGTGTATCACTATTTTACATTTTTAATCTAACCTAGGATTATAGGGTGTTAATCTAACCTATGATTGTAGGGTTTTAAAGTAACAGTAAAACATACCAGAAGTATATGAATTAACTCACCTAGGCAGCCGGCAGGTTCAATTCCACTATCCTTGGCTAATTCAACTACAGTCGTGCATGACTTGCACCATACCTCACTCGACAAAACACCATAATCTACTAAAATGTCTAAGCAACACCCGCCACATAGACGACTGTCACGCACAGAAGCACTCGTACTTACACCCTCCATTCTTAAATCACAAGCCTTCGCACGGTCGGATTCGGACGTCACAACTCACGAATCGCACTGTATTGCATCCAAACAGCAACTAAACGCAGTTCATGTCTGCGCCGACAGCTACATGGATATTCGACATGGCGTCCGACATAAGCAAAGCTGCCAAACTCCTCGTATTTTATCTATTTTATTTAGTACGTTCTACTTATTTTACCATTACGCCGCCCTCAATATAGAAAAGGTAAGCTGCGCATAACCCATTTATGTTACTCTTGTGGGTCTACTATGTTTCCTTCAGAAAAGCCGCTATTCTATATAACTACCCCCGACCCCTGTGCAGCCCCTTGGCTAAATGTCCATGTAACTTCCCCCATCCTCCCACTCCACCCTTTACATCCTGACCTGCTTCTCCATTCTTTGTCTGTCCCTCAGGGTTTTCCATGCCAAGTTCATTATTAAGGATGTTCTAAACATCTTTCGTCCTCACCTTCTCGCCTCTTGCCCGCCCCATTTACCCTTAGTCCACCTCACAGACCTTCTTTACACCTTATCCAGCTCCCATACGTCGTCTTCCACATCCCTTCAAGACCCTTCAGAGCATTCTGAAAGTCTGTCTTCCCTTTCATGCCACTCTTTTTAATTGCTTTTTCCACCTAAGATTACTCTAAATTACTACCCCCATACCCTGAAGCTTCTATCTCATACATTGCATCTAACCATCTCAGGTGTCACTTTTTTTGTTTCTTGCTATTCATGACAATTGAAGAATTTTTTATATACTCTTATGTGGTTAATTTTCAGAAACCAGTTTTAATTTTCAAAACATTTTGGAACTTCGGAATGATGGGTGCTAAAGCTCAAATATGACTCATTTTAAAATTTCTTCAAATCAGAACTTGGTTACTGTATAAAAATGTAGAAAACAAGATGAGATTTTTTTACCTATGGTTTTCTAAAAAAAAAAATAAAGAAAGAAATTAATATATTTTTTTCAAGTTGTAAGACAAAAAGTACTAGTCTTTACCCACTAAAGATCATTTTGGAATTATGGTATCATGTACTACAACTATTAAAAGAAAAAACTTGGTAATTATTAAGTTTAAGGGCTTTACTGAAAAAAAAAAACCCCAAAAAGTGGTATATTTCGACTCTACTAATCACGTAGAACACGAATATACTAGGGGCGTAGCTTTAAAATAAGTAAAACATATTTTTAAAAATTGAACAAAATTGCAAAATGACTATTCAGGCAGTTTGTTTACGTTTGTGAATGAAACGTGCTAGACCAACAAAAGTTGCATTAACGGGCTCTGCACAGCTTACCTTGTTCATATTCAAGACAGCATAATGTTAAAATAAGTAGAACATATTTGAAGAAATCGCGAAATTTGATTTTTACGTCTACCGCCATTAATAATGGCGGCGCATTGCATATTTCACGCAGTCTAGCGGCGACAGATGTCATCAAGGGCCGTACGTTAGTACGTCAGTGTCTGGCTACAGGTGTGGGTCGCGGTGAGTTAGATGTTGCTCCGTTCGTGATTTAAAACAAAGAAACCAAGCAAGATTGCGGTTTTGCGTTATATTAGCCTATTAACGAGTGCTTCTGTGTATATATTCGGCTGTAAACAAGTGTTTCAGTGCGTTATATGCGCGTATGTGGTGTTTTGTGGAAAATTGTCATTTCATCAAGTCAATTGTGGTTGAATTGGCCATTGACAGAGGTATGTACCACCCGTCTACATTGGTCAGGAAATTGATATTATTTAGGCTCCTTTAAATCCCTAAAATCCTAAATTCGTAGTTTAGTGTGAAACCCAAAAATCCTAACAGGTAGCTTAACATGCAAATGTAGTTGTATTACGTAATTCAAACAAGGTTTTTCCGGACGTTTTCACCCCACAATTTCACATTCTTTCTCAACTAACCTAGGATTATTGGTAGGTAACGTAGAACACGACTATAGTAGCGTCATTAACGTATGACTAATTGTATAATATGTGCCCACCTAACCTAACAGTACCTAACCCCACGGTGGGTGAATCACTATTTTACATTTTTAAACTATCCTAGGATTGTAGGTTTTTTTTAACTAACCTAGAATTGTAGGGGTTATAAACTAACCTAGGATTGTAGGGTTTTTAAACTAATCTACAATTTTAGGGTTTTTAAACAAACCTAGGATTGTAGGGTTTATAAACTAACCTAGGATTGTAGGATTTTTAAACTAACCTATGATTTTAGGGTTTTACACTAAACTACAAATATAGGATTTTAGGGATTTAAAGGAACCGTAAAACACCAAAAGAATATCAATTAACTCGCCTAGGTAGGCGGCTGGCCTTTGTCAACGGCCAATTCAACCTTACCTCACTCGACGAAACACCATGCTTCACTAAAACGCTACACATGCGAATATAACACCTGAAGCACTCGTTCATAGCCGAATATTACGCACTGAAGCACTCTTTAATAGGCGAATATAACGCACAGAAGCACTCGTTCTTGCTTTCTCCGTTTTAAATCCGCCGGATTGGAATGTCACGACCCACGCTGGCAAAAACACAATGGCTACTCAGCTGTTTCGAAAATTGTCTGTTAAATCAGATGTGACGCGTAGCCGTGATGTAACAATATCTACAAGCCAATAAGGTGATGACAGGCATCATGACATAACCAAAAATCATAACGACCGAGGTAAACAAAGCGACGAACAACTCGTACTTTTAACTATTTTATTTCATACGTTCTTCTTATTTTAACATGATGCCCTCCTGAATATTAACTAGGTAAGCTGTGCAGAACCCATTAATGTAACTTTTGTTGGTATAGTACGTTTCCTACAGAAAAGTCGCTAAACTTAATAATTACGGTCAGCTCTAGGAAATGGGAAGTGCGGAAATGTGAGATGGTGGTAGGTAATGGTAAAGGGGAAGCAGTGATAGATTCTGGAAAATAGGATATGTTGGTAGTTTCTGAAAATGGGAGACTTGATTTGTGGAAAAATGGGAGTTTTAAGTAGTTTCTGGAAACTGCAAGATGATGTTACACACTGGTGGGTAATATATTTTCTGGAAAAAAAAAAGGGTATGGTTGTAGATGATCCTGGAAAATGGAAAATATGATAGCGGATGAAAAGTTATGATGGCAACATCCAGAGAATAGGAGATGGATGTAGTTTCTGAAAAATTGTTAGATGTTTGATTTTACTGGAAAATGGGAGATAAGGGTAGATGCTGGATAATGTTGGGGAAATTCCTGGAATATTATAATTATTTCTGAAAAATAGGAGATTCTGGGTAGTTTCGAGAAAATTGATGTGGTAGTTTTTTTTAAATGAGATAGGTTGTAGTTTCTGAAATATTGGAGATAGCACTTTCTGGTAAATGGGAGATGGGCTAGATTCTTAAAAATGTGTAATTGAGGAATTTTATTGAAAATTAAAGATGGGGTAATTTTTCATAAAATGGGGAATGAGTCTACAGAGTAGTTTCTGGAAAATAGAAAACAAAAAATTGATTCAAAATTTTATAAAAAAAATTTCCTAACTATTTTTAGTCTAAAATCTGTGCTGCTAATGTATGTTGTCCTAATTGAATAATTTTCTTAAAACTTAAGTACCAGTTATGCATTTTTACTTAACAACATATAAAAATATGTACTTAAAAGTGCACTATCTTTGAGGTGTATGTGTTTTTATAAACCGTGTGTAAAGGGTTTGAAAAGATGCACATTAAAGTAGGAAAGGGGCCGAACAGAATTAGTTGCCCTCAGGCCTTAGGGACTGCCTATGTTACTACATGCGACATGTTTTTACATGTTTCGACTGAAAAATTTGCCAGACTAGGTGCCAGTCATGCCGGTAGGCAATGACATGAGTTGAAATTGTTGGATCTCGGGGGCCGTGTTGCCGACCACCTGGGCGTACTCTGTTCCCTCGTGGTGCTGCGGCTATTGTAGGTCCTTATGTCGAGGGATATCACAGGCTCTTCTCAGCTGTCACCATTACATACCCTATGTTGCAGGCACATTCTAAGGCTGACCTACATGCATGGCATGAATTTGGTAATTAATCATGTAAACCAAACTGACGTGATATGGCCGGCTGTTGGAGTTCCGTTCCCCTACATGCCGTTAAGGGTAAGCTTCACCCACCATTTTGGATTCTTGGGTTTTCTTGCATATTTATATTTTTTAATATGAAAATTTCTAAAGTGAGTCTATGGAAAACTAGCTATTGACTTTCCGCTGCAGTACAGATATAAAAACTTTACTACGAACCCATAAATATGTCACAATATCAATTCTACCAAAATTTGGTAGAATCTATATAGTTATGAGTTCATAGTCCAGTTTTTATGTTTGTACTGCAGGGTAAGGTCAACAGCTAGTGCGCTATACACAAATTTGGAATTTTCATGTTGAAAAATATAAACAAGCAAGAAAAACCAAGAATCCAAAATGGTGGGTGAAGCTTACCCATAAGGCAACACTCAAAATAAAACGTCTCATCACTTAAACTCGCGTATATTTTCCTTGCGTACAATGAAGTTGCATGTGCGATCATACGCGATACACACTGAAGCGGTTCCTGGCCTAAGCCCGCCAAGGTAGGCTGCGCTGTAAAAAATCACGGGCATGCAACTTCTTGACTACATGGTTTTAAATTGGAAGTTAAGCCTTCCTGGGCGATGCTATTCCTCACGGCGGTGAGGGGGCAATCTCCAGGCACAATAAATAAAAGGTTCTGGAGGTTACCATAATTGGTAAAACAAAGATGGAGGTGCCCAGAGCGGCATTACATCAAACCACCCTCGTGCAAGCCGGGACAAAGACTGCGGGCTTTGGCGCGTGCTCGGGTAACTATGCTGGACACACGCACAACAAAATGGCTAACTTGCATTACACATGACATAAACACTCCAAAAACTCTTGAAATTAATTATAAAATTTACGGAAAACATATGCACTGGCACCTTGTTCAAATGAAACACGTTTTAAACACTCGTGACATAATTAATATAGTTGTATAAAACTACAAAAATAGTCGTAAAAATTTAATAAGATATTTCAGATAATTTAAAAATAAATATGTAGCTTGTTGGAGCATCCGGCTGTGTTAATTAATTTAGGCCATCTTTTGAGTTTGCGCCATGAGATTTTTCATACACAGGGATGTGGTCGCTGGTTTATGAATCTTTCATACCAGTGCATCTGTGCTCATTTCTGGGGAGGAGGTGGCTGGTAGGGTGAGTGGTAGTCGAGGCTGCCCTACTCATGTGTGATATGCTACACAACCGACACGTCAGTACATTCGCACTGCACTCTCTTGCTCTTCATGCGACCAGTGCGTGTGGTGCGCTGACATGCGTGGCATGACAGATGGGCTTAGGAAGGGGTAGGATGCCACACTGTGTCGGTTTGATTCGAAAATTAATGTTACGGAACCATCAATTTATTGTGTAGGGGTAATTCCACATAAAATCAACAAATTTTAATCTATTTTTGCCTCACCATTTTATATTTCTCTGAAACTTTGGCAGTGCTTTCCACCCTTCCTAAGCAAAGCTCCAAATTTTTAGATTTAAAAAAGAATTCTTATGAGATATATATATAGAAAATATTGTATGTTGAAAGGATGGTGCAAATCACCATTTTGGGGTGTTTTTGTTGTCCATAACATTTTTCCTGAAAGAGCTATACACCTCAGACTTGTCACTAGAAAGCTCATTACATGTAATTTTTTGTGGGCTTATTTAAATTATGATAGGTCTACAGTATTTTTATAATCTTCCACAACTTTGTGAATGTATGAAACTAACTAATAAAATTACAATTCTTTGCAAATTTTGAGATAGAAAATTAAATGAAAGACTAATAGTAACAACTATAATTTTTTTTTTCCTATGGTACTCACCATGGTTATTTTGTGTGACACAGAAACCCTCTTTTAACTCTCTATCCTACACTGTAAAAAAATCCAGAAAATTCTGAATTTTGGAAAAATTAGTTTTTCAAACAAAAGCTTTTTGTGGGACCAACTTTAAAAAATCCAAACAAATATGAATTATAAAGTCCTTACATACTCTTTTAAGAAAAAGTAATAATTTGCCTTGTTACTTTGAGTGGTAAAATATTCCAGAACTTCTTGCGAGTAGACAGTTTCGTCAGTAGTAATTGTGCTGGGTCACTACATAAGGCTGTGTGTTTTGTGTGCATATCCTCAGAATGTTGTGAATGTTGTGCTTGCCTAGAAGTCACGTAATCTCTTACTAAATTTGTGTTATATGAAAATGTTTCCGTGCTTGTTCCTAAGAGAGTGATACCATATGTATTTTGTGTTGTAGGGCAATTTTGACAGGTGTTGGCATATATAGTTTTGTACTGTCAAAAAAGTCAGTCGACAGCAACCGCTATAAGGCGATGAAGGTGCGTCAGCGAATACGTGACGCCAACAAAGGAGAATACGAGGTCTCTGACAGGAGGTTCGACTAAGAGGAGTCACAGCGGCGGGGCAGGATGGCCGGCTCGGTGCAGCAGCAGATGGAAACTGCCAAGTTGCAGCTCGTCCAAGAGTTGGAGATAGAGATGTTGTCGGACCTGTACAACCGCATGACGACTGCCTGCCACAAGAAGTGCATCCCGCCACGTTACAAAGATGCTGAACTGGGCAAGGGGGAGGCAGTGTGTTTGGACCGGTGTGTGGCCAAATACCTAGATGTCCACGAACGCATTGGCAAAAAACTGACGCAGCTCTCCATGCAGGATGAAGATTTCATGAAAAAAATACAAACTGAGCAAAGCAAGTGATGAGTTTTCATGAGCAATAGTGTAGTGTAACATAGAAATGATAATTGTTATAACTTATTTTTTATGTAAGTAGGTAGCACAAACATGCTGCAGATTCAAAAACTTAGATCAATCAGTTTTGTACAATGTCATTTTGGTTCCACGGTTGTCAGTTCTAACATCTAATGCCATATTTGTTTTTGTTAAACCTTTGCTAGTTATGTGACTGTTTTGTTGTTACCTTAATACGTAAATAATTGTTTACTCAGTTTTTTTATTGAGGACATATTGTATTTTTTAATTCTTTGTTATAATAAATACGTTGACAAAGATACCACTTATAAAATTTATTTTCAACTAGGTAATGTAACACTTTTTAGGACAAGACATGTAATAACAAATTTTTGTATGGTTGTAAAAACTGCTCATTTTATACATGTATTATTAATATGAAATATGTGACTTACTTTGGACAAGATATTGTGAGTACATGAACAAGGTATTACTTAAATGTTGGTAGTACAATTTTGAATATTGAGTGTCAGCTGTAATGGGGAAGAAAATTAGTTGGATTGTGCAGTACTCTCCTTGATGGGATGTAATTCTTCACACCTACACCTGAAAAGTATTTACACCAGGCACATAACTTATTGGCTGCTCAAGACGAGTTAATCTGCCTCGCTTCTCCCACTAACTGGTGTCCGTGACCTACCACGGCTGTGCACTGTTGCCTAATTCTCAGTGTTACAGTTGCCATAATGAATTGAGTAAAACGTTACTCAGATGCGCTCAAAGAATAGTGAAATAATTAATTAAAATTCAGTCACTTTTTGCAAGAGGCTCATTGTGCTGAATAAGTACGGAAAATCCAATGTCTGTAGCTTTATCAGTTCATGTTTTACATTATTGAGGAGTATGCACGACATCTGGCATAAATTGTCGACTATTTTTCAGAACAGAGGATAATATTCTATCTTCCCCAGACAGGAAACCATATATTTTATAGGTATATCTAAATGTGCTTACCTTGCTTTGAAAGCAGGCAGTAACCATACCTCAGATTAATGATTGAACTAAATTAATGATTAAAATTAACCAGTTAGTTTTTAACATATTTGTTATTTTTTTAACCAATTAACTTTTAACCATTTAAATGTCTGGTTAATGATTAAAACTAATGTTAGTTATCTTTTAAATTGCCTGAAGACAAAAGATGACTATAAAATATATGCAAAAGTCATTAATATCTTGACAAACTTTATTTTGCAACATGCGAGTTGCACACCACAATATACAGATTAATACTGACATCATCTGTTGCCTATGTACTGAATCACAGATTGTTACGCGCACACGATTGTGAGGTTGGCGAGGCACCACTGTCACAACCTATGGATACAATCGCTCGCTACATGAATAGCACAGTTTATGATCATTGCGCAGAGTAGGCANAATACAATCTCTCGCTACATGAATAGCACAGTTTATGATCATTGCGCAGAGTAGGCAGTTTAATTGTTTCTGTAGTCGCTGCACTGGTCTGGTTTCACGCTAAGTTGTTACAGGAGTTTTAGAAGTTATATTTAAAATGTTTTTTTGTAGAAAATTGTTTATTCATCACTTAGGTTTAAATTATGTGACAGTGGCCAGGCATTGCATAATTTCTTGAACTCGCCAAAAGTGAAGGGAACACAGGCAATGTGAGTTTTAAATGTCTCTTATGTGCACCTGACATAAAAAATTGAATAAACACAGATGGAAATCCTCTTTGAGATGTTATTATAACTGTAAACATTTTTGTGGTTTTTTAGTTTTCATCAGTTAATTTTGTTTCAACTGAACTTTAATCAGTTAATTTTTTCTGGCTAACTTCAATCAGTTAGATAATTTTGTTAACATTGCCAGATATGGCGATGACAAAGTCTGACACGCGCTTAGTTGACACACGTGTGATAATGTGTAGCCCTGCCATTCCACCCGGTGTTGGTGTCTCCTCTTTTCTGCATCCCCAGTTCCACGACTGACTTCGAACATTCATCATTGTTTTTTCAGTTCCTTGCGTGTAAAACGTTCCTAAAAAATTATGGCGCAAAGTAAACCTTGTGTAGTTGCAAAAAGGAAGTGGTTCACAAACAAGGTCAATCTATAATTGTTAGTTTGTATTAATTTTTTTAAGTAAGTTATTAAACTAAGAATTTTGGCAAATCACACATTTTAAACATAATTAATAGGTAGTTTGACAGCAAGGGCATGTGGCGATGGTGAACGTACAGTGCGATGGATATGCAAGGAAGGCGAGAGCAGCATTGCACCTACGTTAAAGATAATATTTGTGTCACCAAAAGAAGTCTGGAAACTAGTTACAGATTTTGATAACTTAACAAAAAATATCTTTCGGATTGTTGATCCCCCCCAATTTTAAGTAATTAATAGACATTACCAATCTGTAAATTTAAGTGTGTGAAAATTTTTACTGCAAACGTTGGTAAAATTCTAGCAGTTTGTCTGCTAAAACAGTTTTCCAACAGCTATAAACTCACATATAAATATAAAACTACATGCATATATATATATATATATATTTGTAATTCATATTACACGGCACATGTATTGTGATGCGACGGATGCTTGTTAAATGTTGCAACATGGCTTGGTAATGCTCGCCCATAGGCTGATACTGAATGATGCAAGAAGTTCTGTGCCAGGTATAAATGAATTTGTACTTGAAAATATGTGTCAGTGGCTTTAACTCTCCTCCTCAGATTGTCACGTAACCACACCATTGGCAGTGATCGTACTTTGGGAACGTCGGTGTTAGAGGACAGTGCTATCAGGCTCGAGATGAAGCGCAGGTTGCACAGGCATCTGCTAAAGAACTATATGATCCACACTATCATCTGTCTGTCCTTTATTACAGGCCAGCAATGCATACTGGTTGCTTCCATTTGTACAAGAGTAACTTGGCTATCAGATCAACACAAACTTTGTATATGTATGAATAGTATATGACTTGTGGTTAATTGTTAATCTGTTGCATATCTGCTTGTCAGTGATAGGTAGTGTTTACACTTGTATTTGTTTAGTAATGAGTGTGTATAGCTAGTCTCATTGCACTATTGATGTGTGGACATCCAACACCCAGTGGGTGCCAAGCACTGCTGATGCCGCTTGCTAAACGAGGCACGAGGCACTGCATCAAGGAGGCTTATTCCAAATGTGAAGTAGTACTACTTCCACAGCGACACACCACTGCTGGCTATCTGTAGTACAAGAATGAGTCGCCAATGGACATATATGTAGGTTCCTTCGAACTTTGTATGTTTTTAGTTTCCCAGCTACTTCTGCTCATGAAAGTAAACATCATGTATAATAAAGGAGTAGAGAACACCTTTTTATCGGTCATTTATGCTTATATTGAAAGTTTGTGCTGTGTTGTTGATGGAGTAATGTTGGAAGCAGAGTCCAAGCAGGATAGGGGATTGTAATGTCTTAGGAAAACATCAGGCTCACTAGCGATTTTGAGAGAGCAGAGATGAGACTCCATTTTCTTTAGTCGTATCTGGATCTCAGCATTAGGAGGTAGTAACTCTTAGTGCCCGTTCAGGTGAGTTCGGCTTCAGTTTTGCTACGTACACTTCTTGCAGGGAGGATCCATAGTCATTGGGAACTTGGGCAATTCACACGGCAGTGTGGCTGGTTTAGAATCGTAGTCTTTTCTCCAGGGCCATGCGAGTTCCACAGAATAACATTTCTCGTAGCAGGACCGTCGAGTCCTGACAATCGGAGGTAGAATGGAGATGCGAGTGGCTCTGGGCAGCAACTGTGGCTTGCCATGGTGCATAGTTCTGATCCCAAACTTCCTGAAGTACCCTGTAAAGCTTTGTCTTTCCAGAATTAAACACTATAATGTATTCACGGTAACTTCAAGATTTTCTGAAGCCCTGCTAAAGATCTACTTTCCAGCCCATTTCGTATCCTTCTGCCAAAGGGTAAACAAACATTGCCATGTGGCAGTCACATGGCAATGTTTACATGCAATGTTTACATTCCACTGTTTGTGAGTACATGTGTTCGTACATGCACCTACCCATCATAAAAGTAATGTATATTTTATTAATGGATATTCCAAAAGCGTAAAGTTTTTAATCTTGAGGATTTCACACAAAAGAATATGTGATGCAAACGAAAAACATTTCATTATATAAACCCAAAATGTGAGTATTAAAAATGAGATGTTTCGTGTGCGTGTCTGTCTCTCTCTCTCTCTCTCTCTCTCTCTCTCTCTCTCTGTGTGTGTGTGTGTGTGTGTGTATATATATGTTTGATTTTGACTGGGGGATTGGGTGGGGGAGAAAAACTTTCACTTTGATTACATATTATAGACACAATACTTTGCAATGAAATGTGTCAACATTCAAGGAGTCCATCCAACAACATTAACATGGCAACGCCAATCTCTCATAAGCCCCCGGATGGCCGTGCTGTAGAGAATTTGTGCGATTCTTGTTTAACCTAATATTTCATTTATCGGTTTTTTTATACTAATATCAGCTCTTTATTATTTGATTTTTCATAACGTATGACTTTAATTTGTGCTAACCTTCTCGTACAGATTCCTTTTGCTTTTGAAATCTGTATAAGAGATTACTCATAGTGCGTTCTAACGTGTTTAATATTTTTCAAATTTATTTCAGGTTTGCTTAAAATTTTATTTACTGTATTTTACGTTGTATGTTGCGGTAGTTTTTGTGTGCAGTCATGAGTTCTAGCAAGGTGAATAAAAGAGAAGTCACCAACGCCAACAGGACATCATTAACCTCACCGAATCGTTGTATTCACTAATTAGCTGAGGGGAAATGAAACCCTGCAACGTCGCGGAAAGAGCGGCAGAAATGTTGAAACTCTCCAGATCTACAGTGCTAAGGTATGTTAAAATATCTGTAGTATTAACCATTGCGTTTGCAAGTTGTGTGTGTTAAGATCAATTACGTTGGCCCACGAAATGTGTTTACAAGAACATAAAGAAAATTTGTTAATAACTTGATAACATCGTCGAACGTTGTCTACGTGTATTTTTAACGTTTTATTTTGGTAATTATTAAGTTTATAGGGTTTCCTGTAAAAATAAAAATAATTCATTGAAAATCTTATATTTCCACTCTGCTAATGATGCAGAACACGAATATACGAGGGGCATTAACGTCCGACTAATTTCGTAATATGTGCCCACCTAACCTAACAGAACCTAACCCCACGATGAGTGAATCACTATTTTACATTTTTTAACTAACCTAGGATTGTAGGGTTATATAGTAACCAATACCTGCCACCTATTAAACTAACCTAAACTAACACACGGCAGAGCATATCACATTGTCACACATCATTTGTAAACAAACCCTTGTATGTTTTTGGTATCAGTAACTGTAGTTGACCCAGTAACTGAATTATGGTCCTTTTTAAATTATGCAAATTAGGTTGGCTATGTAGCACTGAAAGTGAAAAATATGACACTGATAATTTACAATAACTAAAAGACAATGGCTGTAGAACAGTGGTGTTGGGGAAATGCATTAATACACAATTGTTTTCTTAAAAGATTATGACTGCGATTTCATCGATTACGATGTCCTCTCATGTTTAGTGAAGTGATACAGATATGTTTAATAGTAGGGGAAGTTCCAGTTATATCGACTGTAATCTATTTAGTGACGTATAACAATGGCAATTAATGCCGCAATGTAACTTATAAATACAAAACAAGCTCCTTCTTCAGAATCTTAAAATGCACCATCTCTCCATAACCTATATAAAATTAATTGACTATAACAAACTCACTATAGAGGCAATTTTCCTTACCATTGTCAGTTGTCTTTATAATAAATTTCCACTGTATATATTGGGTTGTTTATGAAGAATCCCTCGCAGGGGTACACAAATTCCAACACAAAGTAGTTTTTATTTTTAATTACACATTGTAATACCACCTTTTGGTTAGGTGATTCATACACTCACATTTGAGTCTATATAACCCTACAATCCTAGGTTAGTGTAAAACCCAACAATCCTAGGTTAGTTTAAAAATGTAAAATAGTGATTCACCCATCGTGGGGATAGGTTCTGTTAGGTTAGGTGGGCACATGTTACGAAATTAGTCGGACGTTAATGCCCGTCGTATATTCGTGTTCTGCATCATTAGTGGAGTGGAAATATACCATTTTCCGTGAAATTATTGTTATTTTTTTTACAGAAAAGCCCCCTAAACTTAATAATTACCCAAATAAAACGTTAAAAAGACACGTAGACAACGTTCGACGATGTTATCAAGTTATTAACAAATTTTCTTTATGTTCTTGTAAACACATTTCGTAGGCCAACATAATTGACCTTAGCACACACAACTTGCAAACGCAATGGTTAATACTACATATATTTTAACATACCTTAGAACTGTGGATCTGAAGCGTTTCAACATTTCTGCCGCTCTTTCCGCGACGTTGCAGGGTTTCATTTCCCCTCGCCTAATTAGGGAATACAACGATTCGGTGAGGTTAATGATGTCCTGTTGGCGTTGGTGACTTATCTTTTATTCACCTTGCTAGAACTCATGACTGCACACAAAAACTACCGCAACATATAACGTAAAATACAATAAATAAAATTTTAAGCAAACCTGAAATAAATTTAAAAAATATTAAACACGTGAGAACGCACTACGAGTAATCTCTTATACAGGTATCAGAAACGAAAGAAATCGGCACAACGAGAAATAATAAAGAGAGGATATTAGTAAAAAAAAAAATTAAACCAGTAAATGAATTATTATTGGTTCAACAAGATAATCGCACCATTTCTCTGGCACGTGTGTCGACCATATCTCGCCAACAACACACGGAACAAAGGTTTGTAAACAAATGGCCGCTCTACTTTCGCTTTGAGCGTGATTTTGTGAGTATGCAAGAAACATTGAAATCAAAGTACGTTAGCATCACGTCATTAATAATTGGCATAATAAGATACAAGTCTTTTCGAAATCCATTTGTAAGTGATAAATTAACAATTACATTAAAACTTTAGAACTATTTCCTCTCTTTGTGCTGGCAACCTAACGGCATAACTGTATCCGCGCTCGCCGCTGTTTGTAATGTTATATGCATGTGGCTAACGGCTAGGGTGATTTTTCAAAGGTTCTTTTCAAAAGTATCGAAGATACCGTGAATGGATTATACCTGGTGTATTACTACATGCAAGTACAGTAATTTTCTCGGTGCTTAATTTACATCTCAGCTTTTGTGGTAAGGGTGTTAGGTAGCATTTTGAAATTAAACCCCGTTTCATCAGCATTAAATATCTGATCTTTAGTGTAACCTTGGCTTAAGTCTTCAAATTTCATCTTAAATATGTCAACAGTGTCTTGGTTTGCAGACATCTCGCAACAAAGGTTGAATTGTCAAACTCCATAGTGGGTTTTTCCACCTTTCAAGCCAGCTGGAACTACCAACTTGTTCATCATTTTGGCAAAAAGCATTAAATGTGGTACTGAAATATGCGTGCCTTTTTACCATGCCTAGGAAAAAAAAAATCAATCATCATCCACGTGTTTATGTTTAGAAGGCTTCAGTGATATTCTATTCTTCATTTTTGCACAGTATTATTACAATGGATTCTTCATCCATAGTTTCTCAGGGGACTGACAAAAAACGTGAATACATGTGGACTTTCAATGAATATGGGCTTCAAATGCAGATAAAAAATTGTGACTGCAGAATAGGCACGTTCCATGGATGCAGACTTTTAATCCAACTGGGTTCAATGCGTAGAGATTACCCTGTGTAATTATTTATATTTCACCCGAAAGTGACAGATGAAATTCCTATTCCTGAATCAGTAGCCAAAGTACAAAGAAGTTCACAATTTTCTACTCTTTTTTACTGCCTCTAGTTTGTGTTTCATTGTACATCACCTCTCTTTTCAGTTTTGCACACATATTCCCTAATTAATATGCAATAAAAACAGTGTGTGCAATTTTAGGTACTTAAAAAAAAAAAAAAAAAACCTTCTCTCATGATAGTAAACACTCCAACAGATGTAGTCTTAAACTGAATAAGGAACATGTGTAGTGCAGTGTCTTTACTTGTTAAATAGCACTGACTGGTGGATATGTAGTATCCTAGGACGGAAGGGGAGGGGGAGTGTCCTGGAATATAGCTGAAGCTGGCATTTTGTTGCAACCTAAATATTTGTAATCCTTTGCAAGTAAATATAAAATGGTCATAGGTGCTGCCGGTGCAGGATAAATCACAGCTCCCGAAAACATGCCCTGCGACAACTGTCGGTGTAATTTCTTCCACCTGAAGCTGCTGCTTCTCCTTGCCCATAATGCAGTCATGGCTGAGAACAGTTGCACCTGCTGAACACTTGTATGTAAGCCCCACTGAATGTACACTCACGCGCACTCTCACACACTGTGTGTGTGCGCACCCGCGCAAAAAAATCTTGTTACCTTCAAATGCAACCATTCTGGTAACTATTAACTCTTCACAACAGAAAATTGTAACCACACAAAAATTAACCAATCGCTCAAGTATTCAAAGAAATTAATATGATATTTCCATATAACTTAAAAATAAAAACTCTCCTTCCAAATTCGAAATATACGTTCCATTACAACCCGCGGAGTTACTGTATCGACTGACAGACTATGCTACGTGGGGATGCATCGCCACACAGCAACTATGTAACAATCTATTTCTTCTGAGATAACTCCATTATTTCCAAATGTTAATGAGAGACTTTGACCTCAAGTTGTTCTCCTGGGAATAGATCAAGATGAAATGAAGGGTGATCCTCGCTATTGTATGATCATGTGTGGGGCACCACACCACTGTGAAGTTCCACATATGATGCATGTGTAATGATGGTACAAAATACACAGTAAAACCCCTTTTTTTTACACCCCCTGATTCTACACATTCCTGCACTTGATGAATACTTTATTTGGTCCCACTTACTGTTTCCACAGCATGAATTTCCATTTTTACAATTTCCTGTGTTGCGACAATAATTTATGCTTTTGTGAGCAGAAAAAAGGGGGGAAGGGAAGGGGGTTTACAGTACAAGCATGATCTCTGAACTAACAGTCCACGATAAAGGTCCACAACACTTTGTTGGATGGAATTTACACTGGATATTAAATTGTCCACAGTGCTTTCGCTAGCACAAGGTCACACATTATTCGGCATGAAGTTTTGCCACCATATGTGCATGTCATATGCTAGATTCATATAGGCCACTGCAATTGAATGGTTGGTTGTGATATATGATCTATGTATTTTTATCACAGTTTCCACTCCTCTACGCAACCCCATGTTACAACCTACCATTTTCTTGTATGTACGTAGAATAGTTCTTATATTGTAACATTTTCTTGATAACTGTGGCCCACAAAGGTTCAATGCAATGTGGAGACACTCCGTTCATCATTTATGTAAATAAAAAAACCATGTAAATTTGCACATAAATTTTATTTAATGCAAATTTTTAACAATGGCACACACAAACTTGAACACATGAAAATATAAAAAAAAAAAATATAAACCTAACTTACAAATGACCTTCATACTATCAGTACTTTGTTTAAACAGACTTTGCGTAAGGTACATTTGCACAGTTTCCTTAACTATTTGTATTAAAATAAATTAAAAGGAAAAAGCCTTGAAATAATACATTCATGTCACTGTATGCACATTCACAATTATCACACTAAATCATAATTTTTACACCAAATACAACATGATAGCTGCTGTTTTATTGCCTGTGTACTTTGATAGTGTTGTTCTTAAATGAATGTTTAGTATTCTCAAATGCTATTTCAGAAGGAAGAGGACCAAATTGCTGTGAATTCAAGTCAACATTTTTGCTACGAATAAACTGCCAACCATCCAGTAGTGATTTTTAAAGACTGCAATCGCAAAGTAGCTAGTAGATACAGAGAAACTTGGTTCGGCAATATTTAAAAGCAGTGATGCAACCTTGTTTATTGGGTGGCTGAACATGAATGCCTAATGCAGGAATTGTATGAACAGTTACTACAATTATGTAAATCAAAAGTTAGCAACTGTAAACAAGACGTACATATCATGCTTGCTCAGGTTATCAGAACATGTAACACAACTACATTATAGGCACCTTCCGCAAGACTTCTAAAATGAAAGGCATAGTTTGTTGGGGGATAAAATAGCAAATTACATTCCCCTCGTGGTTTTTCATTTGCCTGTATTTTACACCCGTTTCCTGTGGTTGGTTCCACATAATTAACATAGAGCATAAATTCCCCCCCCCCCCTTTTTTTTTAATTGCATTTTCCTGGTCCCTGAATCTTGTGCACAACAGGGGTTTCGCTGTAGGGTGTAGGTTGTGAACATCCTCCATGGGCCTTTCTGTACCTGAAAATTAGGCACATACTGCAACAAAAAAAACTCCGGAAAGAGAAATATAAAACTGCAACTAGTATTCAGACAGGAAGTGTTTCTTAGATACTATTCAAGAGCAGCACATTACTAAAAATTAATATGCAAGATGTTATTTTTCATGAAATTTCCTTTGCAGATGTTCTGCTACCTGTTTGGTAGCCTTGGCAAGCTGCAGCCGCTTTCATTTGATGTACGGATGGATTGTACAGATCCCATTCATTTTCACATAAATGTACATGCCTTTGGTGCACCCTTGAAAGCAGTAGACCTAACCTGTGTTTCATTTTTCCTAATGCTGTGTGTTATTCGAACCTAAATTAATAATTGGTTAACTGCACATTCTTTTCAATGTATCTCATGCGGAATAAGTACATTCGCCATAACATTCCCATGAGAAAATAACAGTAGTGTTACCATGCGTTTTTTTTTTAAATTGCATGCTACATTCACAGTTATAAAAGTATAGAGGGACCGATGAGAAATGAGCAGGAAAAAACCGGTAGTTCAAATGGATTGCAGAAATGTACGAACCATGTGTTGGCTAACCTGTCTCAGCAAAAATATTTGTGTGTTTATAATACTAAAAAAATTTTTTTTTGTGGGAAAATGTTGAGAAGTAGTGATAGCAGTTAACTTAATTTCACACAAAAAAAAATTTTGCAGTATTATTTTTGCCAACTTTTGTAAACCCTGAATTACTTTATATGATTCAATTGATTCAAAGTTATTACTAAAATTAATTTAGATTCAAAATCATTTCTGTACATCATTGATTGTGTGCACAGGTTATTTGGTTAAAACGGAAGTCAGAAATGTAGTATAAAGTCCTTAAAACACACTTTCTTGACACAAGTTAGTTTTTAGTTTTACAGTGACATGTTGTTGGAATTGCTTCCTTGTGATTGGTTAGCACAGAACTCCGCATAAGAAAATAGAAAATTTTCAATCCTCCCTATGCAGTTACTGCAAGCAGGTGTCTAACTTATGCTGGTATGTTGTGTTGTATGTGTGTGTTCAATTTTCTACTGTTAATTTTTACGGCAAATGTAGCCCTGCCTTTACACCTAACTAACACCACACCATATGCCAAAGAGACATGGTTAAATTTATTTAACGTCGTAATATTACTCCCTATAGGCAAGTCACTTATCCAAGTTTTTATGTAACATCAGTAAAGAATTCATTCTACAAAAACAAAACAACAAACGATCGCCATGGCATGTAGTTATTACCGTTACTGCGCACTCGCGGTAAAAAAATGTCTTGACGAGTAATTATTATTATTAAAAATTGGGATTTCATTGTATCTAAACTAAATCTTACATACAACAATCTAAGATTTTTGATACCGCGTATTTCAGCATAAATTTGGGATTCGCACATACACCATACGCAAAATTCATTCCTCTCTGTTCCTTGTACACATTTGACAAGTTGCGATGCCCGCCGTCTGCCTGTGGGCTGATTACGAACACCACATATCGCAAGATTCGGTTCACTGAGAAGCAATTTTGTCTCTCTGTGTAGCACACTCCAAAGTGAGTTGAGTATGAACATCTTGTGTTTTGTTACTGTACCGCAAATGCAGAAGTTTAATGACGTCATAGCGGTGGTAATCGCAAGATGCGAGTACGAACCGAAGTTTTGTGCGGCCAACATCGCAACTGCCATGCATTATTCACCACGAGTACGATTGTCCGTGGTGAGCTGAAAGTAAACACTGCACTTAATTAAGAAATAAAGAAATAAATGTAGTATGTTCTATTAATATGTAAAACACACTGAATTATTAACAATATATCAGTTATGACATGTGACGGTCTTTGTAGGTTAGAGTGCCATGTTATATATTGGTACATAATGAATGTTTGCGACGTGAGGTTTATAGTTTATGATGTCCAGGACGTAAAATTAAATAACTGAACTTGTTGTATTTTGGAACCGCCACGTTGTTATGGGACTCGTAATACATGGAGAAGGTACTATTACGGTTTTGATATTGTAATTTAAATGACACAATTACCTACATTCCTTTGATTACAATTAACTAACGTATAAAATAATAGGCTAGTATGCATATGAACACATTATAATAAATACACTATATGCAACATATGGACATTCATGTCTCTTTATTATGTCTATAATTAAAGTGGAAAGTATATTGTGTTACAAATTATTTCCTAACCTTTCGTCCTCGCTTTGTTTGCGCAATGGAGGATATGTAATTGGCAAGATATATTCGGGTAAGTCGTAACTCTTGACACACAAAAATAAAAAGTACACGTATTTACATAAACTGCAGATATCTTTGTTGGACATAAAAAAAAGAATAGGTTCTACTGTATTTTGCCACAAAATGAGTCGCTATTGAAGAGTGTTAGAGCCGAGTTGTTCAGTTAAAAAACTACATGCCAGTTTAGTATCGCCCTTGGTGCTCCCACGCTCTTGTGTATTGAGAAAGCAACATTTGTCCTGGGGGTCTATTATGTAACTTTTTTAAGGTCACCTTAATCTTGCGGTAACAGCAGTAGCATTGTTGCTATTCCGTAAGTAGTCTTCACCTTTACATCTACTGTCTTTAGCTTAGAGGGAGGGGGGGAGAGGATGGTAACCTATTTGTCATTAACGCGGCCTAAAAACTGTTTTGGAAATAATAATGAACATTTCGAGGTTTACATTGATATGTAGATATGAAAGGTGAAGCATGCAAAATGAGTGCAGGTTTTTTTGAGAAACTTATGGGATAGTAATGTGTAAACTATACGTAATACAGGATGAATCTGATTTCGACCAACAATCTCCGCCTGCATATTCCTTATGAAAGAATAATTTATATATATAACACATGTTTCCTAAGGGTGGTACACCCATTCGAAGTTGGAGCTAAAATATTGCACAAAGTGTTCAAAATTGAACATTTATCTTCAGGGTAATGTGTAATTGAACAGATATCTATAACCACTTAAAATATTGTTGCAGTCACTGAAAGCTGCCACAGAGAAAATAAGGGTTGCACCCCTTATGTTGCATAGAATTGCACGATTCCGAAGCTAAATTGGTTTTTCAGTGCATAGAAAAACGTCTTGCGTTATCACCCTAAACCCCACCATATTCGATCAATTCGAGCATAAATTTCAAAAGTATTTAGTGACTGCACCTGACAGACGAACACCACTCAACACAAGTGATGTGTGTGGATGTAGCTTGGCAAGCGTACGTTAGCAGATGTTCACAGAACACGTCTCCAAATTAAGCAAACAGGTGAGGTACGTGTGAAACAAATGTAGTTTTAACGTTTAACTTACAAATCTCCATAATGTTGCAAAGACGTGAGTCAAGGTTACAGAATGTGTTCAAAGAGCACACTTCTTATCTGCAGGTATTGGGCCATCCATCTACATCCATGACTAAGTGCTATATTTACCATTGGCTAGCTGAGCACTCAATACCACAGCTGCTGGAGAATGTTCTACTTGACGTACACATGCAGTTATGGTTCCAGCATGATGGTGTCCAGATTTGCAAGCATATCCTGAACACTGGATTAGTAGAGTTGACATGACGCCTCCCAATTAATTATTTATCATTTTCATAATCTCGGCTAGGCATGCCAGACTGCTGTTGAGGAAGCAATGCAAGGAAAGCTGCAGACTGGTGTGGGAGCATCCTTGGCCACATTAGGTGCACTGGAAAAGTAGAAAATATTTTTAAAAAGCTTAATGTTCTCGGAGGTTAACCACTACACCAAAAAGTAAAGACTCCGACAAGAAAATCTTTGAATATGTATTCTGCTATATTATTCTGGAAGGAAGATTGCTGTTTCCTGTCCCATACACCATTGTTACTACGATGTCCACGGTTTGTAAACTTTCATAAGCACGCCATAACAGCACCATTAATTGCTTGGATCAATAACTACTGCTTTTTTTGTCTTAAAATTTTTTTATGGCAGTTCTTAATTAATTAATTTATTTGTAAGAATGCTTACAAATCTTTTCTGTAGATATAAAGGTGAAAACATCAGTTAAATGAAAACACTACTTCTGAAGTTTCAAAATACCGCTTTCTGCCATTTCAATTNTATAAAGGTGAAAACATCAGTTAAATGAAAACACTACTTCTGAAGTTTCAAAATACCGCTTTCTGCCATTTCAATTAGAGGTGAGCCGATATGGTTTTTGAGCCTTTTCCGATATTGCCGATACAAACTTACCGATATTGCCGATANATTTCAATACAACTAAATATTTCAGTCTCTACGTTACATGACTTTGATTATAATTCCTTAAAGGGCTCCACCTGGTTGGCACATGAAGTCTGTTGCAGAGGTTTAGTAGAAAACACATGCTTTAAAAATGGCTGGATATTTTGTAGTGATGCCTAAATACGAAAAGCATTTAACACAAGTTTCACGTTCTAATTTTAACTCCAAGGATAATTTTTTTCTGCATGAAAATGGTTAAAACGGTTATTTGAAGAGTTGTCTGCAGACACACATCATACTTTTATCTTTATTAATGTGCCATAAAAATACATGGTCACCGCTTAAAGCCATGTTCAGGCGAGTTGCTGACAGAGCACCTAGTGTGTAGAAGTGATGAGGCAAGTGGCGAGTAAGTAAGTCTGCCTTAAAGCTAGCATGTTTTGAGACCATCGAGCACACAAAATACAGTAGCTGCATAGGTCACAGAAAATGTGTGATGGAGACAGGGAAAACCTGTGAAATGGGACTTGTTCTGTGTTCCCATTTTTTATTTTTTATCTGCATTTCAAGACCACATTAATTTAAAGTCCACGTGTATGAAAATTTTGTGACAGTCCCTTGAAAAACGGTAGATTGGGTGTCAACTGTATAATGGGTGCTTTATTTTCAGTTTTCCTTGCGTACGTTTATTGAGGGGCAGCAAATTATTTATTTAATAAGTTGTCAGTGATTATCAGTTTATATATTTTAATAATCTTTGCGAATAATAGTCTCGTGGGAAAATTACACTTTAAAATGAGCTACAACGTATTTCACGATTAACTTGTGAGCCACCATGCAAGCAACCATATTCTTAAAAAAAACAAGATGCCCAGGAAGCGAGTGTTCACTACTGCGACAATTTATCTCGCTATCGTCCGTTTCCGTTATGGCAATGTATACAAACAACTCGAACTAAATTCAAGGAACATAACTAATTAAAAAATGTATACTGTATTAAAAGCAAATTTAAATAGTTTATTATGCCATTTGATGGTTACTACAAAAATGTTTGTATTAACCACACACATATATGGCACAACAAAAATTTAAAGGAATACCGTACATACGCATACATACTTGAATAGAAATTTTACTTTTATATATATATATATACATATATATATATATATACACACATATATGCCTTTTTCAAAATGTTAAAACAACACATTTGTGCACCATTTTGATTATTTACCCTTCTCATTGCGTAAATTCATACACAAAACTTGGTGAGAAACTGTTTACAGTAATTTTCATGCCACTTTGACTAGTGCTATAAATTTAAATTTATTGGTATTACCACTTGTTAAGTTTGTGTCAATATGATACACACAAGGAGGATGTGAGAAAATGAAAATAATACTGTGTATTATTAGAAAATGAATGACAAAACTGTATCCGTTATTTACATCCCATATGCTTATCTAACCTACCCAGGATAATAAGGAAAACATTTTCTCATAATTTTTCATCATTTAAAAAAACTTACTGGAAAATATTAACATACAAGAAAAAAGTAACATCAGGACTTCCATCTAGTGCGGTTAGGTGCTTCCAGAAACAAAAACAGAAATTTTTGCATAAACTGGATTACTGCTATTGAAATGACAGAAATTGTTTTATGTTGGCATGTAACTGCCCAAACTGACAGCTAACTTTCCAAAATAAATATGATGCATAGGGTAGCAGACAGATAAGCACTTAGTGATCATACTGACATGACTATCTCCGGCCAATGCAGTTTAACACTGCTGATGTTAATAAACACTAACTTTGTTTACCAAGCTGGACAATTGCAATTGTACCATACATTTTGGTCCTCAGATATTACAAAACTAGCATAGATGAGTCCATAAACCAATTTTCATATCCAGACTGATTCAGACAGGAGGAAATCCACAGTAACATCAAAGTAAAAGCCACATTTGTAATAATTTCTAGTATAATGACAAAACAAAACAAGTTTTCAATTAAATAGTTGTAATGCAACTTTCATTTACGTACTACAATTTTGAAAATTTATCCTTGTATTACAGTAAACTGTCAAATTAATGGATGTGCTACAAAATTATACTTGCATTAAGTCACAACCTAGGCAATTTTATATTCTATACTACAGTATTTGGCTAATTTCACACACATGCTTTCTCAAACAACAATACCGTACACAGCAGAAGGTCACACATAGCGATCAACTTATTTTATCACACTTTCTTTGAGAAGAGAAATATTACCCCTTCACAGGAATTCATGTTGACATGTACAAATTATTTAAGTAATATTTTCTTAACTGTACACACAGTAACACATTAAAAACACAAACAACACAATCACAGAAAAAAACTTAATAATAAATACATTAAAATTAAGTTAACATTGAACTGTGTGAATAAAAACACTTTCTACAAACAAATAGGATTCATTAACATACTGTAAATGACCTGCATCCTTGCAATTAAATGTTGTATGTATGTCCATAACAGAGAACACATTTGTTTACATTGCCACATGCTTAAACCTGTTTATAAATCATTCTATCACCAACACCAGAGTAAAATGTTTGTTATCACTCCTCCCTATAAACCACCTTAAACGTGCAGGCCACATACGGACGTGTAGCAGTAAAAAAATACTAATCTTCACCAACAACATTCACAACTTAACTATTTCTGCCAGAACATGGCACAAACTAGTAACGCACAGTAAGTTCATCTAATTAGTAAATTTATTAGGAATTAAGTAGAAGAGGAGGGGGGGGACCAATCCCAAAACAATAACAATACTGCATTTGCTTGCATAAATGGCACTAGGACCAATTAAAAAAACATTCTGGAAAACTCTGCCTACTTGTTTTCCAAACATCACACAGATGTGATTGAACAGTACTCTACATTTACAATAATAAGGCCTTTAAATTAATTTACAATACAATTTCCCAAATTTGCATGATAAAATAAATTGTACAGACAACACGTGATTTGGAAAATTATACGTACAATCTAGCTGCAAGTTAAATGATAAAGCCGATACATTAGCGGACATCTTGGCTACTTGCCATGCACAAGACTAGTAACAAATATCATGGAAATATTATGTTAACATCATGCAATGATTTTCTGTTAGAAATTGTACCACATTTTCTTACAACTTACAGAGAGGATACCGTACTTTTCATGTGAAAACAGTTGGCTTTGGTGATCTAATGACCTACAGTAACAGAAAGGCAAATAATTTCATGTGAACAAAGCCAAATTTTAAACAAAAAAAATACATGTTTGCATAGGCTGTATTCTACTATGTCTACAATCATGCAATATGCACCTAAACATTTATCTGTTCCCTTCAGTAGCTCCAACCTGTAGTCTGTTTCTGGCCAGTCTTGAATTTGAACTGGCACCAGGCTTGGAGCATAAATGCATCACAGTGGTGAGAATTGCTGATAGATAACACTCCTAATTTTCAATTTGGTAATTAAAAGAGGTTCAAGATTACATAGTGTTATTTTAATGCAAATTTTGTTATTGAATGTAGTGGAATTTGTCTTTTTCATATTAAGAGATTTATTAATTGTGCATTAATATATACAAACAGGTTCAGTAACGTCAATCAAGGGTTATGTTGCTTGGGGCAAAATTTCATGGTTTTATTTTCAGCTCAATGTAATTTTTTTTAATTCATTTGTGTATTTATTTTTATGAACGCTTTCTACAGCTTAAAAAAAAATGCATAGTAGCACACGTACTTAAGTAGAAATGTTAATGCGGAGCATTTACACAACTGTATAGGTAAACGTGCATTACCACCGATACAACAATCACACTTTAATACATCATTTTTTTTTATGACACACATGTTAAAGTTTCTAGGCAACATTGATTCTTGTTTGATCTGTATCTTGCAAGAATAAATATTTTATAGAAATAAAAGATAGTTCCTCCCAGAAACCATTACAATTTTGCAAGTTTTACATTTAACCACGTCAACTAAATATGATGGTAATAATTGTTCACTCAAACTGGATGTTAACAATTGTAAGTTCATTTATCTGCACCATCTTCCAGTTTGTTAGAAAACTNTAATTGTTCACTCAAACTGGATGTTAACAATTGTAAGTTCATTTATCTGCACCATCTTCCAGTTTGTTAGAAAACCCACCAAGTTAAAATTGATGATTTTTATTAGCATAAAATTCATAAATTTAGAAGACAATAATTCAAAATCATGTTTTATTTCTATTTATCAGAAACTGTTACCTCTACCGATCATCGGATTAGGCAATTTGGAAGCTTAATGGGTTGAGAAAAGATTAAAATAAAATTCCTGCTAAGCAAACAATACATTAAAATATCAGTACGGACTGTTCACCGTAAAGTGAGTACTTTTGAAATCAAACTCTGAAATAAATTCACTGCCCAGAACTGAACATATGCTACAATTCACACCGGCATGCAGGCTCCCAGTTTAGGTAGCTGCCTGGGCAGGCCGCCAAACGATGCGCAAGATCCAGCAAAAAAACGTTTTATTAAAAAACCACCCAATGTGTCTGAGTGAGGTCTGCTTACGAAGATCATTTAAGAAACGTTACACGTCTGCATACGTTTTTCAGCTCCTCCATTTCTCTTTAAAGCATGTTTTTGTGATAGTGAGAATGGACAAACTGGTGTTTCCAGGGTACAAACATCCCGGCATAAGGCATTAAAAAAGANTGTTTTTGTGATAGTGAGAATGGACAAACTGGTGTTTCCAGGGTACAAACATCCCGGCATAAGGCATTAAAAAAGAAATAGGGACGTGCATCAAACCTTTATTTGTATTATTACGTCATAAATGGTAGAGTCTCTGCTGAAAGCCTCGTAGANAATAGGGACGTGCATCAAACCTTTATTTGTATTATTACGTCATAAATGGTAGAGTCTCTGCTGAAAGCCTCGTAGAGGCACGTTATTGATGGCAAGACTGCACGCCAGTTCAGCGCTTTGCACGTAGAGGCGATGAGAGTTGATGCGCATGTCTCAGTTGCCCCTAGCTCTCTTCAGCTTAGCAGGTCTTGTGCGGTTTTAGGATCTCCTTAAGCGTTACAAGAAATAGTTATCATTTGTATCTTACGTGAAATTTGTGTGGCTGTGACCAATCAGAACAAAGCAGTCAGTNGTTACAAGAAATAGTTATCATTTGTATCTTACGTGAAATTTGTGTGGCTGTGACCAATCAGAACAAAGCAGTCAGCGTTGTTGGCGGGAAACTGTTATTTACAGTAATGTAAGCATAAAAATATTAAAAAGGCATGCGTAAGCATGTGTTTGTGATTATTGTTGTTATTGTTCACAAAAAATAAACTTTTACTGGAAAATTTCTGCTTTGAAGAAGTGGTTGTGTTATATGAATTTCAGTTAGGAGNCAAAAAATAAACTTTTACTGGAAAATTTCTGCTTTGAAGAAGTGGTTGTGTTATATGAATTTCAGTTAGGAGCAATAATTAACAGGACAGGCTTGTCACAAGTTTACATTGGCTCTTAACGCATAATTTTTTTAACTGTAAACCCAGCTTTATCTGTTGGTTTATCCGTAGCATTCGTTCACAAGGCCAAGGCCAGGTAAGGTGACTTGTTTTAAGAAGGGGAGGGGTGCAGGGCTTACACGTCGATTTTGTTTGCTTATTGGCACTGGCAACCGGCACCAACAAACTCTTACAGGCATTTCTCTACGTGTTGGCGCATTTGAAATAATGCAGAACTTCATTTGTGTTTGTTGGCGCTTGTTGGCACAGCACTGGTTCGCCAGCACCAGAAACAAGCAGTCACCCCCCCCCCCNCCAAGTAGAATACTTTCGAAACAGTTGGCCTACTTCTTTTCCCTCGTCTATCGACCCTTGTCACAGATGGGTGGCAATGGGATCTCGGTAAAAGAACGGCTCAACAGCCACTCTTACTGCGAAAAGTGCACAGTTCTTGATCCAAATAACCACACTGGCAGTGTGAGTCAGCCCAAATCCATGGCTGAGCAATACGACTACTGCAGAATAAAGTGATTCTTAGGGTTCTGAAAAGTAAAAACCATACGTACAGACTAATGAAAGTGAGATAAGTCTCGGAGATCCTAAAATTATCTATAGATGGAATTGAGAATTTTGAAATGTGTAGGGGTGTAACCAAGTAAATTAAAACCTGCCACATAACGTGAAAAACTACAGAAAACCTTGTCCACGGTGACCGACTTTTAGCTCGTACCTCTTCATATGTTCGAAGACATAGACTACAGTCTACAGGAGTACATCACTACCATTTCTTCTTTCAATACTAACACTACATGTATACACTGTTATTCCACAGACACTTTGAAATTGAAAACTAATTTACCTTCACAGTGCCAAACTTGTTGAAGTAGTTTACATTTTCCCAGTTACTAGGAAGAATTTGATGCTGTCTCTTTAGGTTATTCTGCTCTTCTTCCTCCAAGAGATAGTGGCAGATTGCAGGGCTATTTTTTAACAGTTGTCCAGGCCCACAGCATACATCAATATGACACACAAGTGATCACGTGTGAGGCTTATGCAAAACTTAAGTACAACACCACATGCATGTGCACACAGCTAATTGTACAGTGAAATTCTTCACTAACTGAGGATACTAACTTAACAGAATAACTTATGCACTCTCAAGAGTGCACAGTCAATAAAATCTAGTGTTAAAACATGGCTCCTGAAATAATGCATAAAACATATGCAAGAGCTGGGTCACACATCAAGAAACAAAAACCACGATTGATAAGAAGTTACACATTGCCTACATACACATGTTCATATCAAATACTATACATACACAAATTTACCGTCCTCACACCGAAACCCTGCATGCTCCTGTTTACAAGTGTTATGTGGAATAAATACTTACTGCTAATGTCTCCAAAAATATGCGACAGAGGTAACTATTGCTTCATAAACAATTATTACACATTCTCTCTATCAAATTCAAATGGATACAACAAAGGGATATTACATTAATTCACATCTGGTCTGCTTCATATTTTTTGATGTTAAAACCACTTTACCGTGTCTCCTGTCATTTTTTTTGTTTGCTAACCCTAAGGGAATCTGCAAAATTTCAAAATTTAGTTCTGTGTTCAAGTTGGAACATAATGTAGTTTTGTTGTCTTGTTGCAAACTTGCAAGTTGCATGCCCCAGGTAAAAGGGCATCCACGTGGAATAGAAGCCAGCCAAGCAGTCCAGCGCTGCGCCTGAGCTTGCGCAGACGACGCAACCCCGCATAGCACCGAAGCCTGCTTCCAGTCTCCCCCGAGAGATAGCGGCCTTCACCGCTAAGAGAGGAGCTCCAGCACGAGGATACCAGACTGGCCGAAGGGCCTGCATCCGACCATCCATACAGGCAAGCGCACGGCGCAGAAATGTCAGTTGATTCTCAGCAGCTCGCTCCACCACCTCGTGTGCTGAAGCTCTCTGCTACTACCGCCTCCTCACCCAGAACTACCGCTCTTCAAGAAATCTTCCAGACCGTCAACCCCCGAAGAAGTCTTCATCCCCCTTAACACACACTACCCCTCTGGTAGTAACACCAGAGTCCCTTCTGGACAACAGCATTAAGTAGAATGAATGTGGTAGCAATGGTAATGTGATCCTGTGATGCTGTATAATAAATAAAGATAGCTGTTACAGGCGTGGAGTAGGACCGTATTTATGCACATTTTTACTGAAGGTGCAATGTACCATAGAGGCTTTTCATGTTTAAATATGTTGTATGGTTGAATGCACAGTCAAACTGCGAAGTAACGAACATGTAGGTAACAAAACAGCGATTTAAAGTAAAGGTTTTCAGGAACCGTCGAAAAAACCCCAAAAATTTATGAAAAGAATAAAATATCCAAGCTAAAATGGAATAAATTGCAATAAAAACCTAATAAAAATATGTTCACTGGCCCATGGCAATAACATATAGTTATTTTTCAGTAAATACCCTTAAAACCTCCCAAAAAAAAAAAGTTTATATCTAATTTAAAACTACAGTAGTGGTGATTTGAGTTGAGTGCATGGATACCTAGTGAGTTAGACATTGCACGACACATGACATCACAAGATGCTTCTTTGATCTTCACCCCTCCCTCTGCGGCCCAGTCATCCCTCCCCTGAGCGCCTAGCTACCATCCAAATATGTGCGCACAGAAACAGCAGTAGCCAATAGCAGTGCGGGTTACAGATATTCCCTTTCCCTCCTATGAGCGCCTTTTAGCCTTGTTCCTTAGGCTTTGTGTGCTGTGTTTCGCTTTTTCAATAGTGCTGTTTTAACTTTGATTTTTGGATTTTCTTCTTGGATTTTGATTATGGATTGCGATTGGAATTGACTGCCTGGCCTGTTGACAATCTGCTTACACTATTTTTTATTAGAATATGACTTTATTTACTATTTTGGATTGGTGCTTTTAATTGACTTCAACTTTGGATACAACACATTACGTTAACAATAATAGCACACCAGCAGCGCATGTTTCTGCTGCAACATGCCTCGCTCCTCTGTCACACATGTCGTACTTGTCTTTGCACCATCTCTGTGCGCATGCGTGTTGGCTGATTATATTTGTGCTGCTACTAGCCGTCAATGTCCTAGATAAATGATAGCATGATTGTGGTGCAGCCTACAAACAATTGTTTATTTATTTGTTTCATTTTAGTGAGAAAGTTGACCCTTTGTGGCTAAAAATGTACGCTGGCAAAAAATATATTCATAGTGTGTGCCACAATGTTTACGNGTGCAGCCTACAAACAATTGTTTATTTATTTGTTTCATTTTAGTGAGAAAGTTGACCCTTTGTGGCTAAAAATGTAAATATATTCATAGTGTGTGCCACAATGTTTACGTTTTTGTGGCAGTAAGAGGAGGTCTCCTGCCTTGTGGGATGTATATTTCTATCCGACTTCTGCTTACAGAAATAAATTTTTGTTTCGTTAATAAATTATCTAATTTTGTACAAAAGGTTTTCAGGAATGGATTTTGCACTCATTATAGGGTACATGGCGCACAATGTTTCGACTTATTTTTAGTTGACATGAGATTGTTTATAACCATCTTATAATATATTTTTATCCAGAAAATTCCTTCCTATATAAAAATTAAAATTTTGTTAATAAATTGTCTAAATTTTGTGCAAAAGGGTTTTNTATCCAGAAAATTCCTTCCTATATAAAAATTAAAATTTTGTTAATAAATTGTCTAAATTTTGTGCAAAAGGGTTTTTGGAAATGGATTTCGCACTTGTTAAAAGTTAAGCGACGTTTGCTACAGATAATTTAAGGTCTTGTGGGGTACCATTTCATTTTCAGAACATCTGCCCAGTGAATTACTTCAGTATTTAATTTATATAAGTGATATTTTGCACAATTGACGATGAAACACTGTCTTAATGTGAAAAAAACACCTGTATACCAACTTCTTGGTAGTGGAGTGTTAAAATAGGTAATTTGAATTTAACGAAACAACAAAATAGAGAAAAGATTTTCAGGAACCTTGACATTTTGTTAAATCGGGGCTCTACTGTATTTGTGTCGTGCTGAGACTGTACCCGTCGACCTTGACAGTTTCGGTCATGTTATCTGTCGCTGGGCGCTACACTGGCGGCAAGAGGAAGTGCTTCGGCAGGGGCTAAATGGTTGAAGTTGCAATTCTGAGATCCCACCTAAAAACATCACAAACATCAACCAAGTGTCAATGCATGTAGCAGAGTTAATGCTTTCTTTCCGGTGCAAATTTAGCAGTTAGCAACATAAAATTATTGATTCACGAGACACAAGAGATGATAGGTAGAAATATTTGTTTGTTTATAATCTAAAAGCACTGTGACTCAACTTACATGTCCAATAGCTCAATGTCTGCTGAAAAAAAACTTGACTCGAATGATGAGTCAATCATTGTTTGTTCGACTTTACTAGAATTTTATAGTCTTGAGCCATCACTAGTTAATTCCCTACCATTCTGAATGCCGATTTTCAATTTTGTTACAATTTCATATTATGCAAAATTCCATTAAAATCAAAAACAAAGTTTTTACCGCTATCCATAAGTAGCAATGTGCAAAACTCCATGATTTTCAGCGATGTTGACTATCAAACAGCTGAATGTGATCGACTGTTAATCTATGGCAACATAATGATGATCAAAATGGCAACACTTGCAAGCACATTTTCCATGTTCTTTAATGTCACATACACAACTAACTGGGAGCATGGACAATACGGTGGATGCCAATTAGATTTATAGTTATGATAAAAAAATTAATTATTGTAAAAATTAGTTGTAAAAATAAATGCACTGCTTGTTGTTGTAAACTTACTAAATGTAAGTTTACAACAACAACAACAAGCAGTGCATTTACGATAAACTTAGCAGCGACATTGGAAATTTGAAGTATTATGGTAAATATTTCTCCCACATCTATTAGATGCAAGTAATTCTGTTATTCAAACAGAAATATAGTAGTTTATAAATATTATTGCTGCACCTGACCCACAATAGTGTTATTGTACTCTAGAGTTATCTGCGTAAAAAAAATTGTGGTAAGAGTTCCCTAGATTCCTGAGAACTGGGACCCAACCAAGAACCCGAAACAAGTAGAGCGAACTCATCTTCAGTCATTTAACATCATGATGTGATGACAGAGTACAATTCCACCAGATCATGGGAAATTGTTTTTGCAGCAATGAAAGTAATTTTGCACACATGTTGTAATACAGTAGAACCCTGTTATTTCTACTTGTAATGTTTTCCAGGTTTAATAACCATACGCTCACTTAGTGAGAAATATATCTGGATGGCACAAAGCAGCGGACATCTTCAGCACCAATTAGGGAGAAGCAAGGAAAATATGGAGCAGAGATGGAATGAAAAGAAGAGGGAGGAATCCAACTTTCAACAGCAACAGCCACAATGTTTCCCAAGTGAGAATACCTTGATTTTACCCCACTTACAACTGAACCCATTTCACCATGGTGGGAGGCAAGTGCTCTGACCACTACACTACTTTCACTTGGACCTCAAAAATTGCTTTTCGAGAGGATTATCCTATTAAGTTTTCCCTTGTTTAAAATATTAATTTTGTGTCCTTTCAAAAACGTTAATGGGTATTAGGACTCTACTGTAAAATGATATTTATTTTTCAAAATGCTACAGAATTCTGTTGTTTACTTTTAATACGCTGTAAAATTTATTTTTAAATGTTAAAATGGCAAGTCTCACTTTCTATTTGTATTACTACTGAAAAAAATAATGGTTGCGGTAAATGTAACAACGCAAAATTACTGAAGTCCAGTAACTTGCAACTGATCTGCTACTACTGTATGCAAATTCTGAGAGTAAATGTTGAGCACTGACAAAATTTTCAAACCTTACCATAATAGTATGCAGTAGATATAAGCATCACACTGTAGGTTTGACTCTCAACATTCCACAACTACTGATGGTACTTCTTTTCTACATATTATGTATACTGTGCTTTTTTTTACACACATGTTACCAAATAAGCAATGCAGAATAGAAAGAACATAACACTGTACAAATAAAAGCACTGTTAACATTCATATAGCACACAATACTACCAGTAAATTAAAAAAATTACACAGGACAAACGTTATTACATTGCAAAAATATACTGAAAATTAACAACATTGTTGTTGTTGGAGACCAAACCAAAGGCACAAAAAATTGTTATAAATAAAGAAAAATAGAGTTCCAGATAGATTTTAGTCTCTCATTTTAATTTACTGCTAAAGTTCCTGTCATAGGAAATGGAAATGTTACCTTATCTTATA
Organism: Clitarchus hookeri; assembly: GCA_002778355.1. Lineage (NCBI taxonomy): Eukaryota > Metazoa > Arthropoda > Insecta > Phasmatodea > Phasmatidae > Clitarchus > Clitarchus hookeri. The sequence goes on from NQII01004553.1 coordinate 198,830, forward strand.
TTTTTATGGAGAAATACATTAAAAAAAACCAGAGATATTGTAAAAAAATTTTTATGTCATTTATGCAAGCAAATACTGTTATCTACAGCACCACAAATGCTAAATGACATTGAGCGAAGAGTCTAGCTGTGCGAGTGCTGTGTTTTGGCATTTTCCAGTATCAAGGAGTGGCTATGATGACGGTGTGCTGACCGCCCGCATCTACTTGCAGCACTCTCCTCGTCTCCAGCTGTTTGCTCTGCACCACAGCTGGCTTGTAAACATCGTCCTCACTGGCAAGACCCAGCTGGCGGTTGGACCCCATGCCCCAGCCATACAACTGGCCTGCACACATGACACACGTCCTTCAGCACCAAAGAAACATTCCCACACACAAATGCAAAACAGGAGAGGTGATAATCATCTGCTACGGATAACTAGTAAATCATGAAATGAGAGTTAGGGACCATTATAAGACTCCAATAAGCATAAAATAAAATGTGCCAAAGCTGGTATAATGGACTAAAAGAGCACAAAAATATGAAGAAAGCTATGTCAGAAAACAACTTCATACATCAAATACAGTAGAACCCCGAATTTGCGAGGCCACACGGTGCCTAAAAATAACCTCGCAAAATCATTTCTAACAAATTTTGACCCCCCAAAACTCCAATAATTGCACTAAAATAGCAATTTTTGTGTTAAGTCCGCTTTAATTGACTCTAATCACAAAAATTACTTGTTTTTAAAGTGAAGTATTAATTAATTTTAATAGACAGATGTCTTCCGAATTGTGTACAGTGAAACTTCCGCTAACGGACACTTCTTATTAACTGCCTTTTTTAAATCACCGGCAGAAAACCCGTACTCTCTAATGGGGGGGAATCTTCTTAATAATGGATATTCTAAATAGCGACCGCAGACACTTCATTTGAGCTCAATAATGGATAATAACTACAAGAAAACCATGAGAAAACTGCGCGAACGAATGCTAAAACAGTGAGTTCCATGCAGGCCGAGGAGGTTGTACACCCCTCACTGGCAACCACGGCGCTGTACTGTATACCCCTCCTCAAGCGCATGTCATGGTAGGCGGCTAATCTCCTATTCCCTCTCCTTCAATGGTGTCCTCCCACCTCAAAGCTATACCTACACCACTGCACGATGCCACTTGCCAACCACTCCAAGCTCCGTTCCTCTTTTTTTCTTTGCCCTGCCGCCCACAGTAGCATCTCACTATTTTGCTCCTTAAGGAGTGATCCCCTTAAGAAGCAACCAACACAAGTCACAACAGGCAGCCCAGCTGCATTTTCTTTGTCCCACTCTCCCTACCTTCACGCGGTGTGGCACTAGCTGTCACATCTATTCTCCACTTCCACCCCTTTCCATCTCACAACCGCCCTGCAAAACCATCGGCAGGCCTGAAAACTCTGGCATGATCATTGATCTCACCGCAATTTGGCTTGTTGCTGAAATATTATTGAAATAGGTATTTTCTCATGGCACAACGTTTTGTTTAACAATTCCACGTCACATGGGTTTTATTTGGTTAATTAAAATTTTTTTAACAATCCTCTTAACAACTTTTAGGAATAATTTTGTTTATTTTAAGACTTCCTAGACTTTTCATTTTGGAATCACGATAACACCAAAATAATAGCAGCATGGCGTGCTAGACAGTTCAATGTCGTGGTGTTCTGACAAAACCTTACAAAGTGCTAAATACAAATTACGAAAAACGAAACTCCAAATGAAGTAGA
>NQII01004554.1:20648-47981 GCA_002778355.1 Clitarchus hookeri
TATATATATATATATATATATATATATATATATATATATATATACATTTTTTTTATGTAACCTAACAAAAATTTGTATTGATGCATTGCGCCAAACTTAGCGATTGTGAATATTTCCATATATAAATTCGTTGTTAGTGTTAGTATATATTTTGTATTTACTTAAGCAATCCAACAATTTGCAAATTTTAAAAAATATGTATTTTTAACAATTTGCCTAATAGGCATTGTGGACAAACAGATTAAAAGCAGATCTTTGTTTTAAGATAAGAGTATAGGATAGCACAAACCTGTCTGTTTGAATTTTCACAGAGATACTTTAATGTTATTTATACAATTTTCCCATTTAATTTTTTTAACCCAAATTTTTTTGTGGACGATAATTGTAAAATCACATTTGCCAACGTAATTTTACTCACAGTGTTAGTGTAAAATTTTACTTTCAGTGTAAAGTTACTCACGCTGCAATGCAAGTTACTCAGTTACTTTAACACTTTTCTAGTATACGTTTACTCAAGTATGGTCATTGAAACATTGCAATTGCGGGTATTTTCATGGAAAATTTGCACCTTGAGGATTTGTTGTTCTAGTGGCCAGATGATTTTAATACAATGATATAGTAGGAATAACAATGCACAAATATGCTATTTGATTCATGATGGTGCATTTTTACACAAATATTAAAACGCATACATCATCGTTAGTACATTTATATGATGGTGTAACTACGTTTGAATTCCTAACATTATCGTATTATTTCAACTTTGCAGTTGTCTTTGAAAATTACTCATACCAAATAGTAAATTTACGCATAAATTTAATGTGTAAATACACACGTTTATCTTTAAGTATGACTCATTTCACCTCGGATTGTGTGGTATTCGGGACTTGTTTTCTTGGAGATCTGTTATTGGTTTATAGTTCTTCACGGCGTGTCTGATAAATTGCCACCCATTTGCGAATGTAACTCAATTACATGCATCCTCGAATTACAGCATGTTCTCAACTGAGTCCCACAGAGTTCTCACAAGTTAGTCCATTATCAAATTTTTAGTTAGACGCCCGACAAATACGGTATAGTGAAGACGTTTCGAAATTTATAATTACTTTAATTCAAAAAATAAATTATCAGTATTTTTACATAAAAAAATCATTTTCTTAAATTCGTTTTTTTAATGGTAATCTGATATCGTATAAGAAACACCCATTTTGTTTAGACGTATCATATAAAAATTAGGACACAATAAATCGTGTCATACTTTCAAAGAAAAAAACATGGATTTATATAAAATGTAAATTTCACAATTTGTAACAACAATATACAGTAATAATTATGTGAGTTAAGTATAAGTAAAGAAAAATACTATCTAATACACCAAAGTAAATACGTTAGTATTTTGTATGAGGTAACAATTCAAGTCACACATGTGTGTCTCATGTATTTAAGTGTATGGGTGTTTTCTCAAGTAACTTCTAAAGAAGGCTTAGGGCCCAAACACATTGGTGCAGTGCTGCGCTGTGCTGGGGTCATTTTGAAATGTCATTGGCCCACGTGACCAGTGGTATCATTGCAGACATATGTGTGGCCAATCAGATTTCAGAATGTCACCAACACAAAACAGCACTCTACTCTACTGTGTCAATTTGTCCCCACCGACCCAGAAATTTCCCAACTTTCCTAAAATAAAATTGTGGGGAAAAAATATATTCTATGTTTAAATAAGTTAATATTTCTATTTGCAAATAAAAACTTTTAAAATGTAAGTTTTAAAAGCTTACAATTTTCCATAACATATATGACCAATTCCAATATGATCTCAATCTTAGACAGCGAAGTGGGATCGCGTACCTTTTTTTTTTACTATAAGCTTTGCAAATTTGGAGAAAGAAGTAAGGTTTAATTACTTACAATAACAACTTTACTCTGACGCCGTAACATGTACCATTGGAGGTATTTTATTGTGACAAACACTTTATGAAATCTCAAAGAAAAATTTTTATAATGATAAAATAATAGACCTTCTACCGGAAATTTAAAAAATCAGGTTTGCTGTCAGCATGCCTTGCTTCTATCCAGTCAATAACAGCTTGAAAGAAGTCAAGAACATACATTACACACACAAAAAGTCTATTAAATGGATTACAACTTTTGTAAGCAACCGTTTTTATAGGTGTAGAAATAAAACATCAAATAATTAATTTTACTGAATTTTTTTTCGTATTGATCAGTTTAGTGATAAGCGTCCATAATGCAGATAATTAAAGATTAATTTTTATATGCAAGACGGTTTATCTGTAAATCACATAATGTTTTAAGTTTTTATCTAAATAAATGCAAAGTTGCAAAATTTTCCATAAAAGATAATTTCTGGGTAATTTATTAGTTGTGTGCGTTGCAAAAGAAAAAAGCCATAATTTATGAGTAAAACCTAACACATTGTGTGATAGCTTCTCGAGATTCTTCGACAGTAATACACATAAATACTTTCGAAATCATAATGGAAACCTTTATTTACGTGATTGTTACGGTGAACTTGCTCAAACCAGCTGTCAAGCCATACTGTTATCATGGTGACTTAGTTATGAAACCTCTAGTCGAATAAACTTCGAAGTCAAGAATTTCGCTCGTAATGAAATTAGGCGTCTTTGTTATTAAAATAAGTGAGAAAATATGTTAAAAGGAGTTGTTTCCGCATTAAATACGACAATTTTCAAGTCTTTTTCGTTTCTAACTACAAAATTGTGAATAATATAAATGGAATTGTAGATATTAATTATGCCTAGTTTTAATTATACTTAAATTACATAATCCTGGTAACTTATAAAGTTAGTCAAATTTTCACTTCCTTCCTTACATTGTTCTTTAAAGCTACGTTTGGCACTTAAAATATGATGAAATTTTATGTTATACGTAAAGTTTCAATAACATGATAAATATGATTTTAAAATCAAATTCGTCGTCTTTTAGAGTTTGATACTTCATCCCCATCGTGTTAGTTGTGGATGCACCAACACATTTTTACGAACAGTAAACAAATTTCATCTTATTGTTGTTATGTTTTCGTGCTTTATATAAAACGATGCACTTGTTTGATTTGTTTAAAATTGATATTTCTTCAGGTATATTGTTTTATTATGACAATAAATAAAAATTTAATTCGGAATTCACTCTTACACTAACCACTGGTAAAATAAATTTTATCCAGGACGTAAAATACATGCTGTAATTTCACATATGATATACGTGATCTGCCAGACGATTTTGAGTTGTCAACATTCCGGCAACGCTAATGCATGCAGTATATGTGCAGCACGAGAATAAACATTCCGACTTGGCTCTGTGAATCAATTATTTGGTTTTAGCAAACTGAACTTGCGCTAGAATATGTTTATTCTTTGTAAAAGTTATCATTGGTTGCGTAAGAAGTAATATAAATGAGGCAAGCTATTTTCAGAGGTGCTTATAACATGAGCAGTGAGCATAATGTGAGGGTAAATCAGCAGCCGAGACACACATCTGCCTGGAACTGAAAAGTAAGTTACAAAATAGACAAAACCTCCCTTACTGTATCCTTACGATTCACACGGAGCACTCACTGTCTGAAGTATTTCTTATGTAAAGGAATGATAATCGAGCAAAGGTTTCGCAACCATCATATCCATATAACTATTGGAATAAATAATTTAATAATAAAAATAAATCAATAGAAATTAGGCACACTTGGAAGGTAAGCTTGACAAAATTTCTTATACTTGCACACACTTCGTAGTTCTTATATTGTTGTTAGCCTGCAAATTGTTTTAGCTGTTATATTGTAATTAAGAAGAATATATGGCTACTTGACAAGTTAGCCGGCTAAGCCAGTTCCGTGTTTAATTTGAGGGTTAAGAGATTTTGGGCAGCATCAATAGTCTTGCATGAGAGCCAGGGAGAATGAAATTGAGAAAGATGTGGATCAACGCTGGAATGCAACGCCAAGGAAACCCAGACACTCCCGAGGAAATCTACCCAACAGAAGCATCTTCGAACACTGTTTTCACGTGCCAAAATCCGAGCGTAACCCCGGCGGGAGTTAAACCGAGATCGCCCGTGTGAGATATGAGAGCCCTAGCCATTATGCCAACCACGGACCAACGTTCAACTTGGAAAACACGACATTCGTCTACTTTTGTGTCAAATATTCTTAATTATTTCATCATTCATACACCAAATTATGCTTTAATAAATGCATCGAAACTAGCGGAAAACATATAAATGTTAAGTAGCTTGATAAATTACGTCTCGTAAATTTGTCTCTAAATGTTTGTTCTTAGAAGAAGGCAAGGAATGCAGCAGAATGAAGCACGTCAACAACCCAGTATTGCAGAAAATCGCGTGAGCTATCTCTCGGGATATCTCAACCCTCCAGCCCAAGACTGCCTCCTCGGGCCGGCCTAACGGAGGGTGTGTACCACTTCTCCGATTGTCTACTTCTCCGATGCCAACTAGGCCACTTCTCCGATTGCTGCTTCTCCTTCCGTGGAGGGCACAACATTATCTCCTCTCCCGCCCAGTTCCTCTACCTGATCCTGCTAACGCCTCCTCCTTTCATACGTAGTTCGCCAATAAGAAACAGTGCTAAATGTTGAACTGCAGCAACAAATCACCAATGGCTCCCTACGTCTTTAGTGTTAAGAGTTCCATTGTTGCAGGTATATTCGAACAAAGAGGGATTAGTGGAAAAAGCGTCCAAGTTTAAAGGCGAACGAAATATAAAGGCGAAACATTGATAAATTAATTGAAGCCAAGCATCGGACCCTGTGAATAGGTTTAGAATGAAAAGTAAGTTTCAATTCTATATCTTTAGCAGTTACATTTCCATTTGCAGTCTCATAAAGACTGTTCACGATAAAATAAGCACTTTTGAAATCAACCTTACAAAAATATCACTGCTCTTACCTGCATGTACTTGAACGGGAGCACTTATTGACATGCACTAGTAAAGTTGGTAACGATGGAGGGAAATTAATTCCATGTCTTAAGGCACTGCCTACCAGCTGACAGCTGCAAAACTTTAATAGGAAATAGCATGTAAAGGAAATTTCGCCTCAGTGCGTTAATTTTAAAAATAGGCCTTTCAAACAAAATGTATTCTCCGCAAATTTTTTAGGAAAAGATTCCTGCAAGCCCTTTTTTTTAAATATAGATAGACAGTATGTCCTTTTTTGTAAGTCATTTTTTTTTAATTCCTTGATAACAGTTTGTACGTGTTATGAAAACATATCTGCTCTAGGGAACTTCTTCTAACAAATTAGTTAATAATACATTTCGTTTGAAATGCCAATTTTTTAAATGAATGCATTGAGGTGAAATTTCCTTAACATGAGATTTCATACTAAAATGTCTCAGCTGCCTGCCGGTAGGCTTAACGTCGGATAAACAGTGCTAGGTAACTGGTTGTGATAACTGAGATTATTTACTTCAGTTTCTGATTACATAATGCATCTAAGTGTAGAAATGAGCAGATTNAATAAACTGGTTGTGATAACTGAGATTATTTACTTCAGTTTCTGATTACATAATGCATCTAAGTGTAGAAATGAGCAGATTTGTGAACTATATACTTTTCTAATAATTCCAGTTTTACTTGACCGACGCATGAACAAAGATAGGAGACCCACGGCAATGTTAATTTTACATAAGGCGGAATAATACACAAAGTGCACACAAGTTTATCTTAATAAGGGTTCTTAAAATCGCTCAGTTTTCCATGAAAAAACCTATATCAGTTATTCCCTAATATTCCCTATGTCCTAACGACAACTTAACTTTATAAAATTTATTATTACTTGACGAAATATTAAATCTTTTAAAATCAGCAATTTCATTTCAGCAGAGTATAAGTATTTTTTGAATGAATTATTGAACAGGAGTTGCTTTGTTTCAGAAAATATATTTATTAACTCTCTGCTTTGGCTTGTGCCAATAATATTTAAACATACATACAGCAATTTGCATGACATTATAAAAACTAACTCTATCCACAGGAAAATTATACAAACATTAGTGTCAACCTAAGGGACTCCCAAATGTTCCCTTTTATTATCATGACCAGAAGGATCTGATAATAAGTATTACCTATCTCAGCATGACGTCCAGGAGCTGCTTATCCCTGAGCCTGCAGTTTACCCTGGCTTAAACAGCACCAAATTCATATCTCCCCTCCTCAATCAAGGGCTTAAAACATTACATTTTTAACTTCACCAATCAGAAAGCTGAATTATAAGAAGATAGTATATTTTCCTTAGGATTATCACCACCTGTCGCGCTGCGGTGTTTCCGCATGAGAGCGCTCTGGTACGTCACACCGACACTAGCGCTGCTCCGCGGCGGTCTTGGAGACTCATCGCCGCGCCGCCAGTTTTGCTAGGTGCGTAACGTGACGACCATCCGCGGCGTCTTGGTCGTCGGGGCTGCCCCAACTTGACCGGCCACCATGGCTGCCTTGCCCAACGCAGCGCAGGGACACTATGTGGTGTTTACGCATCAAAAAGTAGGACGTCTGCTTCTATGTAGTTGTGTATCATTTCGCAAGGCTTTGCGAAAATACGGCCATGGATAGTAAGCGTTTCAGACGTGTAGCTAGGTGGGCTGCACGTAGCGGGCAGGTGGTAATTTGACGAAAATGAAACGCCGCCTCTCAGTTTTGAGAATTCGCATAGTAAACGATTATTACGAGATGTGTATGATCGTAGGTACTGGCGAANACGCCGCCTCTCAGTTTTGAGAATTCGCATAGTAAACGATTATTACGAGATGTGTATGATCGTAGGTACTGGCGAATCAGAGAATTTGCCGCGAAGGCTACTTTCCAAACCTTTTTAATGTGTAGCAAATCCGCATTTTGTCCATCGTCCCGATCTATTCGTTCATAATTATGTTTCCATTTCTTTTTAGGTTCAACAATATTGCCGATTTCGATCTTCACGACTATGGGTGCTCCAACGCTCTCCCTGAGTACCTCGAGATGGCGAGTAATGGGCTTAAATATTTCTCCATTTTCTTTCCTCCTTGGATTGGCCACCCAGGATGTGTAAGTGAAGATATTTGGGCGGCTCTTAAAATCCATGTCTTGAGAGCCGACGAGGGTGAAGTGACGTGAGTATGGAACAGCGCCAGAATGAAAGGGTGGGGAGTCGGTTGGTCGCCGAGAAAACCCGCTAACCTGCAGCATCGTCCGGAACGATTACCACATGCGAAAGTCGGGGGTGACCCTGCCGGGAATCTAACCCGGTTCACGTTGATAGGAGGCGAGTAGTCTAACCACTACACCACCCCAACCCCTGCCCAGAACGGGATGTCGGCTTCAGGTGTGGTGAGAGGGGAGAGATCTGGGTGGCTCTTAACATCGAGGTCTTGAGAACCGATTAAGGTAAAATGAGGTGAGAATACAGCAGTGCCAGAATGCAAGTGCGGGGGAAATGGGATATTCCCGAGAAAACCCGTGGACCAGCGGCATTGTCCTGCATGATTTCCACGTGCGAAAATTGGGGGGTGACTCTGCCGGGGATTGAATCCGGTTCGCCTTTGTAGGAGGCAAGCAGTCTAACCACTCTGTCACAGCTGCGCGGTCAGCTTCAGAATTGGCTGTAAATTTGGGGGGGGGGGCAGATAATTTAATGGGGCTTACACACATTACGTACTGTAGATCTGCTGTGGAAGTGTGCGTGATGAACCCATTTTGGTAACATCCCTTGTCTTGTACACACCCCTGTAAACGTAACGATGGCGTATTTTATGATAGTTCTCCAGTCATCCAAACCACTACAGCTAACGAACTTTTTCATTTTCCATTAAGCATAATTCATCCCTGTTTGTCTGTAAATGTCGGTTTTCACCAACAACATCATCGCCGTGAGTTCCTACGGAGTCGGTAATAACTGGTAGACACACTTGTGTCTGCCACGCAGGCATTGTGCTTCCCCTGCACGATCGCCATGCTGTCTTCTTTCCTATTCGTAGGAGCTTCTTCCTGCGGTGTAGTTATATTCCACANTTCCCCTGCACGATCGCCATGCTGTCTTCTTTCCTATTCGTAGGAGCTTCTTCCTGCGGTGTAGTTATATTCCACGACTCCCTCCAACACCTGCAACGCACGACAAACTACGCCGCAGAATTGTTTTTTCAGACTTCAGTAAGTAATTTTGAATAGTTTGTATCTGTATTTTTCTCTGTGCCCTTTATGTTTTTTTTACTTTAGTGTGAAAGGCGCGCATTTTTCAGTAGTTTTTTTGTATTATTTACTTGGGTACTTAATTTAAATTTTTGGTGCAGTTTTATATTTACCAAGTAGACCGTCTCTACTGTATACGACCACAAGTTGCAAGTTGATGAATTTTTTTTCTCGTTTTTTAGTCCCTTTTTATGCGTCAAATACTCTGCCCGCTGACATGTTTTGTGTTTGCGTCGCATATATTCAACTATGTGTCAGCTGAAATTTACTTTATCTTCCGACCAGGAGCATTTTAAGGGATTTTTTTATTTGTAAATAGCAATAATTTTATAATCTGATAACGTTTTAGTTATTAGAAGGAGGCTTTATTGTGGAGTTCACAACTTACAAAAAGTTCTNTTCCCCTGCACGATCGCCATGCTGTCTTCTTTCCTATTCGTAGGAGCTTCTTCCTGCGGTGTAGTTATATTCCACAACTCCGTCCAACACCTGCAACGCACGACAAACTACGCCGCAGAATTGTTTTTTCAGATTTCAGTAAGTAATTTTGAATAGTTTGTATCTGTATTTTTCTCAGTGCCCTTTATGTTTTTTTACTTTAGTGTGAAAGGTGCGTATTTTTCAGTAGTTTTTTTGTATTATTTACTTGGGTACTTAATTTAAATTTTTGGTGCAGTTAGTAGACCGTCTCTACTGTATACGACCACAAGTTGCAAGTTGATGAATTTTTTTTCTCGTTTTTTAGTCCCTTTTTATGCGTCAAATACTCTGCCCGCTGACATGTTTTGTGTTTGCGTCGCATATATTCAACTATGTGTCAGCTGCAATTTACTTTATCTTCCGACCAGGAGCTTTTTAAGGGATTTTTTTATTTGTAAATAGCACTAATTTTATAATCTGATAACGTTTTAGTTATTAGAAGGAGGCTTTATTGTGGAGTTCACAACTTACAAAAAGTTCTGTACTTTAGCGTTTGTTATGTTTGGGGTTTTACTGGGGAATCGTGTTTACGCATCACAGGCGATAGGCTTATTGATGTTTTCTCTCTGCCACCATGCATCTGTAACCCAAATTTGAAATGACAATTTATTAGAAATATGAATCTTAATCCTCTGAAAAATCTTTACCAATTTTGTTGGAGAGAGTTATGTTATGTTCGGTTCTCTGCGCTTTTCGGGTGATAATTTATGCAATCATCTCTCATAATATATTCGCTTTGAGTATTTTTTCTTGCTATACGGCAAGTTTTTGATACTTTTCATTGCTGATACATCCTATCCCATTCCTGTGTATTATTTGGCAAAACAAATTTGTTGAATGACTTGTTACTTGAGAGGGGGGGTCCGAAAATCACAAAATCCTTAGTCAAGCGAGGTACGAGTCTGCAAATGATACATAGCAAAATAATGTCAATCAAAGGAAGTAGAAATGTAGATTTACAGGAAAATTCAAGGAAGGCTGATTGTCAATGTAAGTTCCTGCAATTCAAGGCAGGCTGATTGTCAATGTAGCTTCCTGCAATTCGTTTTGCCTGTACTTGGAGTTCTTGGCGAACTTTTTGGATGAGCTAGCAGTTTTGTCAGAGTAGTCCTGCTAAAAGTCAAGACATACAACTGCCCTGTGACCATAATAATATGAAAACCATAACTCAAGTGCAAAAACAGTCAAGGTGTCTACTTGCAACTGTATCCATTAGGCAGCTGTCAACAAAAATAAGAAAACAAAGCAAAAGGAAAAAAATATATTATAAACACATTAACCAACCTATCTCTTTTGTCTATAATTGATAATATTTTATTTATAACCAATGTGAACAAAAACAGGGAGAACATAGGTGAGTTGGTAATGCCCTAGTAAGAAACAGTTTTAATGCCAAATATGATTACACTGAGTGCTCACGAGTGCGGTGCGTTGTTTGCATGTGGTGCAGGAGCATCCCGGAATTAGAGCTTCAGCAGACTTCAGGTAAGTGTGAAGTAACCGTGAGTGGACTATAGCCCTCACCCTCAGCCCATGCGGTCACCATGTTCACGATCGTGAACACGCTGCATACGGACGATACTTATGACGCGTGCTGTACACAGCAAGGAACCAGTTTCCAGTCTTCCTATTGGCCAATCTGGTTTATGTAACTTGCGTCTTTCATTACAGATGTTCGCATGAAATCAACGAACTTCAAAATAAACGGCCATCGCTCTAAATACTGATGATGGCCATGCGACTCCTACAAAGGAAAATAAACCTGATACTGGCGAACTAACAGGAAGTGGAGATGATCGTGAAGACAGCATTAATGAAAATGAACATAAAGAGAGTGATGATGAAGTATCTGATGAGAAGGATGATGATTCTCTCTACGTACCCACACATTTTACCAGTGAGTTTCCTTCGACAAAAGGTGCGAAGAAGGCAGATGGGGTTAAGAACGCTCGTTACATATTTCCCGAAGACCCGAATGAACTTGTTGATAGACTTAGATATTTGATTGACCTGCAAAAACGTGGGGATATCACATGCATTGTTGATATATTTTCAATCATCGATTAAGTGATGAATCGGTGTTATATCAGATGAGACTGTAGCTTACTACCCATGATCTGCAAACATCTGAGAAATGTGAACATCGAATGTGCAAAATAATTAGAAAGATAGAATGTATATAATAAGTAAATAAATTTAATGCGTGTTTACATAATATTGTGTGTTTAATTTCTTATGCAGTCCCTTCTGCTAAATACTTATTAATTCAGTGGTGTAAACAGTCAATTCAGAGAGTTAGTTTTAGATCAAATTTATGTGAGTGCATGCAGGGGAGAGCGTCGTTTGCCCTAAAAGCGTTTTCCCTAAATATTTATCTCAACCAGGAATTTGGCTTAAAGACGTTTGCCCTAAAAGTTAGTCTTCTCTTGCAATTCCTATAAACCACTCCAGACAGGAGTTTGTCCTAAAGACGTTTGGCCTAAAATGTATTTCTAGAACCGGCGTTTGCCCTAAACTTTATTAGCCTGCCTTGTGCAATTTTTGTCTCGTTACCTGTGTCGCTCCTGTTAACGAATTCTGGAAGTATGCTTGAAAGTCTCCGAGAGAACGTAGTTGGCGGTTATTTTTCTATAGCGCAGCACATTGGCGAAATGTGTTTGCTTCCCAATCTAAGTACTCGGGGGTACTGTTAGTACTCGGACTTTTCCACATATTGTGCACTAATTTCCTGGACTAAAGAATCTTCTTTTTTTGTAGAAGTAGTCTTTCATTCCACTTTTCTAGATTTTATGAAGGTTGAATTCCTTGGTACTGTATAAACATCGAACAACAAGCAAACTACTGGCTTGATAAAATCATGGTATTTCAAACATTAACAGGAGTTAACAGAAATTGTTCGCGTTATTTGGTTTCTCTGGTGTCAAGGACAGTGTAAAATACCTCCTAATTGTATTATATCATTAATATATTCGGTGGTGCTCATGTAATACTTTTAGCGATTCTTTTAAGATACATATAGGGAATAATTTATTGTTATAATTACGTATAATATTTCTCCCAGAATATTTTAGTGCCATACTAAGTCATCGATAAATGCAAAGGAAAATATTTATAAACACCTGCCAACCGATGCATATTGTGCGAGCATGTTAACATTCCAACGATCATTAATATGTAGCAGTGTCGTCGTCTCTTAGATGAGCACTGGTTTAAAAGCATGATGTTTAGTGGCGAGCAAAGGAGCACAGTCTTTACAAGTCGTATAAAGCAACATAAAATTATCACCGCTGGTAAATTGTGTACTGCACTTGTTATATTGTAGAATTTTTTTCGAGGTAGGTCCATGTAAACATAAGCTCTTTTTCCCGTTGACGGGCATTCCAGCATTTTTATAAAGTTATCGTGGCAATAGCAACACTGATATCGCTATTACGTCAATGTTGAGCCTTTATTATTTATTATTGTGTGACTTAATTTTTTCATGTATGGGACAATTTTATATGTTGCAGGAAGCTCCCTCCAACCCACGTGTTAGGCTGATGCTGTTTCTTGCGGCCTTTAGNTCCAACCCACGTGTTAGGCTGATGCTGTTTCTTGCGGCCTTTAGCCCTCACAGTCGAACCATACTGCTGCAGTCCCCCTGTGCTATCGGGACAGTCGAGCTGCAGCCCTCATTGGCGGTTCGATCGAAACCTCGTGCGGCTGGCATTTTTTTATCTACTTGCAGTTAGTAAAGCATGCATGGGTGTGTGTTCTGCATACTTGCATGTCGGAATTCGGTCATGTGCGTCGTAACGAGTACTCCTAGCGGCCGCCATCGGTAATGCAAACGATGTTGGCATCCCCTCGCAGGTGACAGGGGAANAGCCTTTATTATTTATTATTGTGTGACTTAATTTTTTCATGTATGGGACAATTTTATATGTTGCAGGAAGCTCCCCCCAACCCACGTGTTAGGCTGATGCTGTTTCTTGCGGCCTTTAGCCCTCACAGTCGAACCATACTGCTGCAGTCCCCCTGTGCTATCGGGACAGTCGAGCTGCAGCCCTCATTGGCGGTTCGATCGAAACCTCGTGCGGCTGGCATTTTGTGATCTACTTGCAGTGAGTAAAGCATGCATGGGTGTGTGTTCTGCATACTTGCATGTCGGAATTCGGTCATGTGCGTGTCGTAACGAGTACTCCTAGCGGCCGCCATCGGTAATGCAAACGATGTTGGCATCCCCTCGCAGGTGACAGGGGAANGTCGTAACGAGTACTCCTAGCGGCCGCCATCGGTAATGCAAACGATGTTGGCATCCCCTCGCAGGTGACAGGGGAAAGGAAGATGTCTGAACACCACCCCGAATATAGCAGACGATGGTCGTGCACTCTAGCTGTCCACTGGAGAAACGAAGATGGCGAGTGCATCTGTGTGTATTGCTATGTAGCTGCCGTTAGTAGGGACCTGAGTTCAAGACTTGACACTATACACAAATATTAGTTCCCTTTCAGACTTAGACAAAATCTGGTAGTTTTTTTTCTAGTGATGGAGGTGAACCTAATATTAGCGTGGGTTAAGATAAATTAATAACATATAAATAATTTGTACAGTTTACCTTTATTTTACAGACTTGACATAATAAGAATACATAATAATATTTTATACATGCTCAAAATTATTCTTTATATTACTATCATCATGACATTTGGCATTGGTGTGATTAGCGAATATCTTGCCGCAATAGTTGCACTCGCTTCCCGATGAACGACAAACATTGCCTTTGCACTTCTTGTTATGCCTATTCATGTAAGATNGCAATAGTTGCACTCGCTTCCCGATGAACGACAAACATTGCCTTTGCACTTCTTGTTATGCCTATTCATGTAAGATAAAACAGCCCAATCATTACAAAAAGAAGGAAAAAAAATTGTCAAGTAATTAACTTAGGATAATAAGCTCCATACCCCGAACAGTGCTACTTTTTTATATTTCCGAATCGAAGCGATATTCCAAGGTGAAAAANGGATAATAAGCTCCATACCCCGAACAGTGCTACTTTTTTATATTTCCGAATCGAAGCGATATTCCAAGGTGAAAAAAGACCTGTATTTTGAGTTGTATTAATATTGAACCTTCAGAGGAAACGTTCATGTTCACACACCAAAAACCTGACCTTGAAAAAAAATAAACTCTTGTCCCCATACACACATATATATATATTTTTTTTTTTTTTCAATTATAGAGTACGTGTCATAATATCAGAGCTAAATACCTATTATAAAATGGTTCCCAGTTCATTATGGACCTGAAGAGATACATGCGCACTGTGGCAATGTTTCTGCCCAGGCATGCCAGTGTATCTCATAGACATAAGACCGATACATTTTCGAAAGGTCAGAAGCGAGAGCTAAAGCACCCATTATCGGTGTTCATTTTTGAGACAAACTTTGTGTGCCTCCATCATGGCCAGAAAGAGTTCTGATGATTGCTGGCATAGTCGCGCTCTATCAGCCCCTCGTGATGCCACGAAGGTTCACAATCTCGTATAATGCAAGTACATAAGCAATAAATTAACAGGAAAAATATTAAAAATACTCTTGTTTACGTACATGAGGTTTATTACCCATGCAAAATTTAAAAAAAAGNATTAACAGGAAAAATATTAAAAATACTCTTGTTTACGTACATGAGGTTTATTACCCATGCAAAATTTAAAAAAAAATATCAAGCTGCAGGAGAGATTACTCAGGTCAGAAGGCCTACTGTAACCTGCGAAATTACGAAGATTTGGACACATCAGTTCATGCTCCCCATCGAAAACGGCACCCCAGACAAATTAATTATCAAAACTCTTATTAAATGTGACATATAACCTATGTTTTATACGCCATCTTGTGACACGTCAATCCGTTTGTCTCGCCACGTATATTAGTTCTTAGATCAGCGATCCCTAAATGTTATTTATATGAGTCTCTTGCTAAATTATTTCTTCGCCTATTTCTCGCATACTGCCTTGCGTTGCGTGCCACTCGCTGATGTTTCGTAAACNTCTTGCTAAATTATTTCTTCGCCTATTTCTCGCATACTGCCTTGCGTTGCGTGCCACTCGCTGATGTTTCGTAAACCACGTCGTATTAATCATGCACGGGCGTAACAAGGGCCTGGACCGATATGGGTTTTAATCGGGCAGGCGTTGGCTTTCTGAAGCGTTTCTGCGAGTGCGACAAGTAGCGTACTTCCCTGCGCAAGGTGGTCGCATCAGCGGCCCACGAGNCTTTCTGAAGCGTTTCTGCGAGTGCGACAAGTAGCGTACTTCCCTGCGCAAGGTGGTCGCATCAGCGGCCCACGACAAACACCCGTAATGAGCAGACGAACCTGGTATTCCGGCCAGATCATGTGATACAGCGGCCTTTACGTCAGTCATCTACATCAAGGCGATACTTAGAAAAGGACAGGCTTTCGCCAAACCATCTATGAATACAGAAAAAAGGAGTGGGCCTAGTTCACAGCNATTAACAGGAAAAATATTAAAAATACTCTTGTTTACGTACATGAGGTTTATTACCCATGCAAAATTTAAAAAAAAGTATCAAGCTGCAGGAGAGATTACTCAGGTCAGAAGGCCTACTGTAACCTGCGAAATTACGAAGATTTGGACACATCAGTTCATGCTCCCCATCGAAAACGGCACCCCAGACAAATTAATTATCAAAACTCTTATTAAATGTGACATATAACCTATGTGTTATACGCCATCTTGTGACACGTCAATCCGTTTGTCTCGCCACGTAAATTAGTTCTTAGATCAGCGATCCCTAAATGTTATTTATATGAGTATCTTGCTAAATTATTTCTTCGCCTATTTCTCGCATACTGCCTTGCGTTGCGTGCCACTCGCTGATGTTTCGTAAACCACGTCGTATTAATCATGCACGGGCGTAACAAGGGCCTGGACCGATATGGGTTTTAATCGGGCAGGCGTTGGCTTTCTGAAGCGTTTCTGCGAGTGCGACAAGTAGCGTACTTCCCTGCGCAAGGTGGTCGCATCAGCGGCCCACGAGAAACACCCGTAATGAGCAGACGAACCTGGTATTCCGGCCAGATCATGTGATACAGCGGCCTTTACGTCAGTCATCTGCATCAAAGCGATACTTAGAAAAGGACAGGCTTTCGCCAAACCATCTATGAATACAGAAAAAAGGAGTGGGCCTAGTTCACAGCCTTGTGGGTCTCCGGCTTTGATACGGCGCAGCCGAGACTTCCGGCCGTTAAATACAACGAACTGGCTACGATCACGAAGGTAGGATCCAAGCCATTGGCACGCGTGTAACTTCAAATTATAGGCATTTTTCAAATGGGCTAGCATGATTTCGTAGTCTACTGCATCAAAAGTTTTGCTAAAGTATACGAGGGATATAAACGTTAATTTTCGGTCCTCCATGACTATGGCTGGTTGAATGTTATCAGTTATGACAATTATAGCGGCAATTGTACTGTTCAGAGGACGAAAATCCTACCGGTAATCACCCGCCTCGTTAAATTTATTTATGTAAGCAAAAATTTGTTGGTACACTGCGCACCCAATTACCTTAGACAACACTGGTAAAATACTAATTGTGCGACAGTCTTCTTAAGACGTTGAATTAGAAATGTTTTCCAGCATGCTGGAGAAACACAGTATTTTAGTGAGATGCTAGCTACGTGTGTAAGCAGGCACGATAGGTGCTACAAGTTTGACAGGCAAACCATGTTTTAGTTGGCTTGTACGAATGGCATGCTTCAATGANCAGGCACGATAGGTGCTACAAGTTTGACAGGCAAACCATGTTTTAGTTGGCTTGTACGAATGGCATGCTTCAATGTTGGGCCTTAGCCAAAAGGAAAATCAAGGAGACGGTATTACCACGCACCCGAGTCCCGGACTTTTCTATTGCGGTTCCCTTGCTTGTGGTGTCAAAACTGACAGAGGGATTAGTGAAATACTCGTTCAGCTCATTAGGAGATAAAAGTGCTGACAGGGGATTGGCGCTTATCTTGTTATTTAACGATACCGACTTCTGGCTTGCAGAGATCTGCCAACAGTTTAGATACTGAGATAAATGACTGTTGCAAAGAATGGAAATAGCTGATTTCGCATTCCTAATGTCTTGCATACATTTATTTATCAACTTTTGATGTACATTAAAGTAGTTGCTGAATTGTGGTAGGCCTTTCATAATCAAACTTGGCTATCATAAAAAAAAATTTGTTCGATTATCCAAGTTGCAGAAGGGCAAGTGATTCGCTTAGTTAGTACACAGGTGACATCTCTATACAAATAAAATAATATGTTTTTTAAGGATGTTACCCTCTCATCTACGGTTCGAAACGGAATGATACTTAACGTGAAGATTCTGTTGGCCAGTTTCACCAACTAGGACTAAACTAGCCCCCAGCAAGGTGACACGTAAGTTGAAGTGGCTCCTAAGGAAGTCTAAGTGTTTCGCCATAATAAATCTCATTTTGGCAAGGGCCACTTAGCTAGGGGCTGCTTAAAAAAGCAAGTTGTTAATATTCTCAGGTTGGCAGTGGTGTGTTGTGGTCATGTGACTAAAGAAATGAAGGAAATAATTCAGATGAGGGGAAAATAAAAATGTCATTCCCCACTTGAAATGTTGTGTTTACATTCATTATGAGCAAATGAATCCCAACCAAAACTTGTTTATATATGGAAAATTAAAGATTTAAAGTTTTTTACCAGATGAATATTAAGATTCAATGCAAGTGAATGTAATTGCGTATACGAAACAAGAAGTTACTGATAACTAATGAACCTACTTTTCTCTATATGGGTGCAAGTAATTTTTATTGAAGTTTTTGAAAGCTTAGATCTTAAGTAGGTGTTGACGTCTCACTGACGGCAATATCCATAGAGATGCAACCAGAATCATGTTAGACAGTACCAAGACAATTAAAATACACTAGTGACTCACAACGGGATTTGATTTCAGAAAACTCGTAAAATTAAGCTAACTTGCAATCGACTGCATCACGGAGGTAGGTGAGTGGAGTGCATTCGACCAAATGAGCAAGACTGAGTGGGCGGAGGCCTGCCGAGTAAATAACCAATGAGAAACATTGGTAGGGGAGAGGGATGTTAATACAATGTCATTGATTGGAAGGGGGCAGTCGTCTGCTANAACCAATGAGAAACATTGGTAGGGGAGAGGGATGTTAATACAATGTCATTGATTGGAAGGGGGCAGTCGTCTGCTAGACGTGGTGGGAAAACTTCGGAAATGTAAGTTTTAGAAATTAACTTTTTATAAATGTTTAAAATTAATATGTTTGCTTACAGCATGTTTGTAGTAATCATTAAGGTCATGCATATGCACTGACACTGTTGCCGGGCGACTTNAATATGTTTGCTTACAGCATGTTTGTAGTAATCATTAAGGTCATGCATATGCACTGACACTGTTGCCGGGCGACTTGAAGCATGTTGCTCTCTCCTCTCCTAGTGATGACGTGAGCAGGCAGGGCGGTCGTTTCGGCACGAGAGCGATTTATTGTAGTATTGAAATGACTACCACCGACAACATAGTTGCTAGCACACAGACCTATGCTCTGTTAATACATGAGCGCGTGGTCACTTACTATGCCTGAGGCAAAGTGGTTAAAATACTGACGTCAGTTACCAAGTGGCTCAGCTGCCGTTCGACCATTGCCATGATAGTTAACATTCAGAGCTTTCCGTAGCAAATTGGTTTTATTACCAAGGGAACTTGGGTTACATACGTCGGCGGCAGCGCGAGATGCCATACATCTCGGCCTCCATTTCCGTGACGTGTGCCTCACCACAAAAGCAAAACTGCGTGCAAGTGCCTCACGTAGTAGTATCGCGACCTCAACTAGAATTATAACGACGAGGATTACCAACAAATTAGTACCTCACTTTCTGAAATTCTGGACGAGAGATTGATGGTATCTTGATAGCCGGACTTGAACTGAATCACTGGCTTCGCATTTACTGCAACAAAAGTATAATAAAAAGCTGTCAACTTTCGGACCGTTTATGGGCACCCATCATTAAAATAATTGAATATAATATACAAAATATTGAATCATATTTAATGCATGTGAGCAGGATTTGGCATATCCTCGCCAGAATTCCCTGCGTATTAGAAAATTGACTTATGGACTCTGATGGCGAAATGCAGAATCATCAAACAGAAAGTAGTTCATAGCTGAATAACGTAAGAGCAGGACTGGTCCTCGTCGTGATGCTGATATGNAGAATCATCAAACAGAAAGTAGTTCATAGCTGAATAACGTAAGAGCAGGACTGGTCCTCGTCGTGATGCTGATATAGAAGCGGAGAGGAGGCTCTTAAGGAAATTGAGAGATTACTGCCATATCAGCTGTGCCCTGGTTTTCCTTATCTTACCATTTTAAACTTTTGGCGTGTTTCTCCGCTAATTTCGTATGCCTCACGATTGGACTGCACTTTAACGTACGTACTGTATCGTACTGCTTTTTGGGTGTTAAAAGTTGTAACACTTTGGGCTCCCCTGGAATGAAACTGAAAAATTGTGTGTATTGTGTGAGATGTAGCTTATAGCATTAGTACATTAAACATTGGGTACTGATAAATTAAATTATGCAGTGTACCTTTTAAAATACCTATTTCCTCAAGTTTAAAATGATGACAAAATGTACAACTTTAAAATAAATTAGCAATACGAATTTAAAACACTGGCACCGTTGTAAATAAATTAACTTTATAGTGTCTTCAAAAAGAATTTCTCTCACACTTGAATTAAAATGAAATGCTAAAAAAATTTTGGTTAACTCAGTTTCTTATCGGTAGAACATGATTACCCTTGACACTGAGGGATGTGTAGGCAAATGACGGAGAAAATGTTTAATAGCTTGTTAGAGATCACCAGAGAGTAAGTATACAATGTTTGTTAGTTAACACAATCAGGTCAAAACTAGCAGGAATTCTCTCTTGGCAACATAATTAACCTTATACCTCTGTAGAAACATCAGGTCTCTAGCCGGAACACGTCAAACACGTTGAACCAACTCGTAGTCGTGAGGTAGGTACCAGCCCTGGGTGCCAAGTCTCTTGTACGCCGAAATACATTACTGTAATTTGCCGAGTTTTAATTAAATAGCTGCTATGGCCCTTTTCATTTGTTCCTCGAACACTGCTGTGGCGATTAAAATCATTTTGGCACCTGAGTCATCTAAGAAAATCTTTTTCTAGCTAGATGAAAAACATTCATTAAAACAATGGGAATTTAAATTGACCTGGTCAATATAGTGCCTAACTCGGCGTTGCGTTCAAAAATGCATTATTAAAATTCTACATACGGTCAGTGCTGCAAATTTCTTAAAATTATAAACACATACATATTTTAATAAAAATACAACCATGAAAACTGCACAAAAGTACATGTCAAAATAAATAAAATCTTTCAAGCATATTTAAAACTTGAAACAGCAGATACTTATTAACTTATACCATAAATATAAAAATTTTAGCCTATTATTAAATTTAATTAATACATGATATGTAATGTTGAAAGTTAAAATACATATGCCAATAGAAACATCACATAGAGTAAAAATAACTTGATACGAAAACTGTAGCAAAACAAATGTATTGGAAAAGAAATAATATTGAATACCACCATGAAAAATGATATGTTACACCATGTACATGCATTGCAATCCATTGGATGTTAACAAGTGTGCTGGCATTACCACAAGTTTTCGAAGAGTGCATCTTAAACTGCCCAGGCTCTCCGAGCAAGTAGAAGTTTGCAGTGGCCAGTATAAACCAAAAAGATTGCTGCCTTTGTGATTTAAGTATCAGGCACGTATCTCAGCGAAAGGTATAGGGAGTCCAGGCCCCTCCTAAACGTAAAAAGACTTCCTTTTACTCTAAGGAAATGTGATAATCATAAATAAAATTGTGATATTAAGAATATTGAGAGAACAACTGCTGAATCGCTCGTGAATTGGTAGCTGAGGTGGTCACCCTGATAGCATATGCCTGCTGAGGTGGTCACCTGTTAGCATATACCTGCTGAGGTGGTCACCNAGCATATGCCTGCTGAGGTGGTCACCTGTTAGCATATACCTGTCGAGGTGGTCACCCTGATAGCATATACCTTCTGAGGTAGTCACCTGTTAGCATATGCCTGCTTAGGTAGTCACCTGTTAGCATATACCTGCTGAGGTGGTCACCCTGATAGCATATACCTGCTGAGGAAGTCACCCTGATAGCATATACCTGCTGAGGTGGTCACCCTGATAGCATATACCTGCTGAGGTGGTCACCCTGATAGCATATACCTGCTGAGGTGGTCACCCTGATAGCATATACCTGCTGAGGTGGTCACCCTGATAGCATATACCTGCTGAGGTGGTCACCCTGATAGCATATACCTGCTGAGGTGGTCACCCTGATAGCATATACCTGCTGAGGTGGTCACCCTGATAGCATATACCTGCTGAGGTGGTCACCCTGATAGCATATACCTGCTGAGGTGGTCACCCTGATAGCATATACCTGCTGAGGTGGTCACCCTGATAGCATATACCTGCTGAGGTGGTCACCCTGATAGCATATACCTGCTGAGGTGGTCACCCTGATAGCATATACCTGCTGAGGTGGTCACCCTGATAGCATATACCTGCTGAGGTGGTCACCCTGATAGCATATACCTGCTGAGGTGGTCACCCTGATAGCATATACCTGCTGAGGTGGTCACCCTGATAGCATATACCTGCTGAGGTGGTCACCCTGATAGCATATACCTGCTGAGGTGGTCACCCTGATAGCATATACCTGCTGAGGTGGTCACCCTGATAGCATATACCTGCTGAGGTGGTCACCCTGATAGCATATACCTGCTGAGGTGGTCACCCTGATAGCATATACCTGCTGAGGTGGTCACCCTGATAGCATATACCTGCTGAGGTGGTCACCCTGATAGCATATACCTGCTGAGGTGGTCACCCTGATAGCATATACCTGCTGAGGTGGTCACCCTGATAGCATATACCTGCTGAGGTGGTCACCCTGATAGCATATACCTGCTGAGGTGGTCACCCTGATAGCATATACCTGCTGAGGTGGTCACCCTGATAGCATATACCTGCTGAGGTGGTCACCCTGATAGCATATACCTGCTGAGGTGGTCACCCTGATAGCATATACCTGCTGAGGTGGTCACCCTGATAGCATATACCTGCTGAGGTGGTCACCCTGATAGCATATACCTGCTGAGGTGGTCACCCTGACAACATATACCTTTGCTCATTTTTATTTCAGTTCAGTCTCGGTAGTTATAATTGTAGTTTATGGTTTTTTCAATGCAATTTTGGTTTTTAAATTGTATGCCATTTGTGTAGTGTTTTAATATCCCATCGTAGTGGCCATAGAAGTAGTTTACTGAAGATTACAACGTATGAATAAAAACTGACATCCACGGTGTAGCTAGACTTTCAATCAGAAAGAGTCATATGGCAATTTAGAAGAACAATTTTTAACACTTATATTTTAACGCTTTATTAATTGGTTTCATTTTCGCACAGGAAACAGTCACTGAGATTTTTGTAATTTAGAGTTCAATATATATATGGCAAATGTAATTTTATGATAGCCACAGTTTCACTATTTCTTCTCTGTTGCAGTCATACAACTGCCCTTCACCTCCGCTCCTCCCCCTCCGCCCAGGTGTCCACCACAGTTACGCCAATGCTGATCCTTCCTAAATAAAACCCCTGGTTATGTGCCTGTCTAGTTCATGCAGTTGTAATGCCTGTCCAATCTACCACCTCCGACCAGAGTCGAAGCTACCATGTGCCATCAGCGATTTGACGACTCCAGGAAACTAAGAACACCTGTGACAAATTTGGGGTTCCAGCAGATTCATACAGAAACTCTCACCCGGAGAGCAATGACATTACTTAGCGGTCTTGGCACTGCAATGGGGATCGTCACGCCGCCATTTTGAATCGAGACACACAGACTTGGGAGACCATGTGCTCACTTACTCGCAAGATGTACCCAGCATCAGCATTCTGAGCTGGGGTGAGCACCAGCAATACTATCAGTCGGCAGTCGTCAGCAGTCTTCACTTCTGTAGCCGCCGTCGGTGACGGTTCCGTTCTTTGGACCTCGGCGTCGGAGTAGCCACGTCATATTGTGTTTGATCCGTTTTGACCGTTTTCGTGAGTTTAATGGACCTTCGATTTTTGGATATTTCATCTTAAGGAGATTTTGTCTTCATTCGTTTGGAATCGTTGATTTTGGCCATGGGCGCAAGCCGTAGACCATTATAATTCCTATAAAAAAAAGCTCAGCAGTCTGCAGTAGTCATTATCGGGTACAGCTGTGGTGACCAACTAACGAGCGGTTGCCAGCAATATTCAACATGTTTGATCCGACACAAGATTATTGGTGTGTAAGCCCATGTTTCCAGCGCGTGGAATATTGTGCGGGTAATGATTTGGAAGAATGTGTCGAATGGTGGATTAATGAAGCAAATTACATTTTAAAATGGTGTACATTTTTCATATCAACAGACATTTTACCTGAAATCGTGAGGGCTTGCCAAAGGGATAACTGTGCTGTGAACTATTGTCTTTCCTATGTGTGTAAACTTTCATGTACATTGATAGACAAGAACCTCTTAATTTGCAAGTTTACATACTACATTCCAATACAAATATACCTCAAAATATTAAAAGTTAAGTATGAGAGTTTTCGGCAGGGAAAAACATTCATACTTCCGACATAGTTGAGTAGATGAAGAAGCAATTGATAATTTTCGAGAATGCTGTGGTGCACACTTGCATTTTGCAACTAGTGGTCCGTCAGAGCTCAACGTTACTAAAACAGTTTGAATACATAACGTGTTCCCCATTTGCAGAGAAACACCATTGCATAAAGCCAAGTTCTCGCCTGCGAGATATCTCTGACATCACGCTATACTATACAAAAACATAGTAAACAGATACTTAGTTGTAATTCAGTTGTCCACGCGACACGCGCCCATTAATGCGCAGTATGGAACTCAACAGCTGAGGATACTCTAGTTTAAGGTAATCCAGTAGTGATTCGATCTGCAGTAACAATGCTACCTTGGAAGGAGTAATTATTTGTCGAAGCAAATGTATAAGTGTAAATGTACGAAAGCTTGTTGCGACATCAATGATTGGTGCATGTCTCCAATTGCCAGACTGTCATATAAGAGTAAAAAATAAACATGGCATCATTCTTGGAGTACAAACGCATTAGTGAAGAAGTATCAAAAATCTTTTGGCAGTCAACTACCGCCAAATAAGCATGGCTCACTGCATGCAACTCTAATTTTATCTCATTTTCAGATAATTCAATGTTTGGAGTTTTTGGCCAGTTCCTGATAGTTGGCACAATTGATGATGATATGGGTGGTTTGTTTCCTTGAAGAGAATGATAAGGTGCATTGTCAAGGACAATTGTACATTTCGCTGGTAAGTTTGGTATGAGTTGCGTTTCACACTACTTCGTGAAATTTTCACCATTCATTTCATTGTGGTAGTCGCCAGATTTTGTTTAGGACTTGGAAATTAACAATACTTCATCAACTAAAACCTTCTTCGCCTCCAGCATGTGCTATAATCCACCTCTGACCAGCCCTGTTATTATTGTATTCACTAGGAACCGCTTCATATCACCGACAAATGCTTACAGTGTAGTTTGGATGAATCCATGTTTCATCAAGTTACACTGCAGGAAGCTTTTCGTCTCCAAGTCTATAATTTTCCCTCGTCGTTCTCAAGCAGCATGCACGCCACACTATTGTGTCGTTCCTTTCCATTATGTAACTCCTCCTGTCTTTCCATTTTTTTTTTTTAACCGGAAGCCTGTATTTTCCAGAATCTTCCTTAGTGTTTCCCTGCTCCCACAAAACTCAATCTTTCCCCGTAATGCACTGTTAGGGACCAAACATTTTGTGAGGTGTTTATTAGCACTAAATGTGTAAGCTGTAATATATATGTATATGCATTCCTGCCTCTGCGTAAATCGGAACTGCTATTCATTTACAGCAACGATGCTAATTTTTTATTGGGTCATGCTTCAAGTATTGCTACATAAATACAATTTGTGGCGATACACATGGGTTACGAGAACACGGACGTACATATGCTTACTACTGCTGATAGTATTGATTCCTACGAAACTTCTAATGCTACTTACACACAAATCAGAATTCTGATCCAAATCTTCAATAATGGCTGCAAATATACATGTTATGCATTTCTACGGTGCGACTGGGATGGCTGGTAGTTATCGAGCGAGATGAAAAAAAAATTTCGATTCTTTGTCTACGCGGATTATGACGTGCTATTTTCATTAAAGATGTCAATGCCTGGAATGAAATCTAAGAGATGTATGTCTACTGCGTGAGTAGAACTTAGATATGGTGATCACCTTATAGTTACAAGGTCTACATGAGAATGCGATACATTTGTCAGTTGCAATGAAAATACTCGTAGTGTTAAAGAAATCTAAGTCCTTTTAGAAATATTGGGGAAGTGTGGTTATAGATACAATGATATGAATATAAAGTACCTAACGAACGAAGAACTTAAATTAAAAGTGATGAGCAGTTTTGTTTTTATGTTTTGTGATTTTGTGTATAAGAGAATTTATTATCCGGAAATAGAAAACAAATATTTGTAGATTTGTGTTTGGCTGAAATTGTCTATGACTTCATGTTAAGTTGTAAGGTTAACACTTATCTTATGCCCGTATACATTAATATACGTACTTGTATATGTACAAGAGATAGTTAAAATTATTTATATAATCGGTAGCTGGGTGGCAAGTAGCTGATGCATGTAAGTGTAAGTTTGTGTTTAATGAAATTTGAATCTTATTCGAATTAAAATGCCTTTAAACTTTGTATGTGAATGTGTTAAAAAATTATTTTTTTATATATAACATGTTTGTATTGAATTTGTGGTTAATGGAAAAACTGTAATCTCAGGAAAGGATTGTAATTTCGAAAAAAAGGAAATAATGATTTTTGTCCTTAAGCATATTCTTAACTACACTGAAGAGCCAAAAAAAACTGGTACACCTGCCTAATACCGTGTAGGGCCCCCGCGAGCACGAAAAAGTGCCACAAAACGATGTGGCATGGATTCGACTCATGTCTGAAGGTATGCAGGAGGCAATTCATACCATGAATCCTGCAGGGCAGTCCACAAATACATAAGAGTGCGAGGCGGTGGAGGTCTCTTCTGAACAGCACGTTGCAAGGCATCCCAGATATGCTCAATAATGTTCATGTCTGGTAATTTAGGTGGCCAATAGAAGTGTCTAAAGTCAGAAGAGTGTTCATAGAGCCACTCGGTAGCAACTCTCGACGTGTCGGGTGTCACTTTGCCCTGCTGGAATTGTCCACGTCCGTCGGAATGCACAATTGACATGAATGTGTGCAGGTAATCGGACAGGATGCTTACGTATCTGCCACCTGTCAGAGTCGTATCTAGTCGTATCAGGGATCCCATTTCACGCCAACTACACATGCCCCATACCATGACAGAGCCTCCACCAGCTTGAACAGTCCCCTGTTGACACGTAGGGTCCATGGATTCATGAGGATGTCTCCACACCCGTACACGTCCATCTGCCCGATACAATTGGAAACGAGAGGCATCAGACCAGGCAATGTGTTTCCAATCATCAACAGTCTAATGGTGGTGTTGGCGGGCCCAGGCGAGGCGTAAAGCTTCGTGTCGTGCAGTCAACAACGGTACACGAGTCGGCCTTCGGCTCCGAAAGCTCATATCAATGATGGTCCGATGAATATTTCGCACGCTGGCACTTTTTGATGCCCCAGCATTGAAATCAGCGCCAATTTGAGAAAGGGTTGCACGTCTGTCACTTTTAATGATTCTCGTCAGTCGTCATTTGTCCCCTTCGTTCACGATCTTTTTCCGGCCCCAGCGATTTCAAAGATTTGATGTTTTACCGGATTCCCGATATTCACGGTACATTTGTGAAATGGTCGTACGCGAAAATTCAAATTGTATCGCTACCGCGGAGATGCTATGTCCCATCTCTCGTACGCCGACTATAACAACAAGTTGAAACTCACTTAAATCTTGATAACCTGCCATTGTAGCAGCAGTAACCGATCTAGTGTCTTTGCCAGACGTCTGTTGTCTTATATAGACGCTGCCGACCGCATCGCGTTACTCTTATTGGTTCCATACCTCTGTTATTTGTATACGCACGCCTATACCAATTTTTCTGGCTCTTCAGTGTATGTATCTATTACTAAGGGACTGTGATGGGGTGGTTAACGATTCGAGAGAATCAAGGGTGGCTAGTATTTATCTTTATGAATCGGTAAGGCTTTTAAAGAGATTTTTCTGTAGGTTACGTTGGGTTCTAGAATTAAATATAGCTGCACTCTTATAAGCATTATGGTTTGACAGACTTTCCTACGTTAATGAAGCCTCAGGTTAGTATGGTTCGGACACTGCCCATATTGGATATGACGGATATATTACACATACTCAGTGAAGTGGTGTCTTTGGCAGTCCTGGTGATGTGTATGTAGACGAAGACCATCACGACTCAAGGCTCCTGGCGGATCCGTCGC